>JABUQX010086677.1:5000-7500 GCA_015478945.1 Trachelipus rathkii
ACTGGGACAAATACAGCTTCTCGGAGATGGTGCAAGACGGAGGGCAATAACAGCAACTGTAAGGACTCCAACCACTGTTGGTTTTTCATCCCGCTTAGCTAACATACGCTCTAATCGCTCATAATCATTGTATTCGTATTTTTCTATTTCCCGATAGAAGCATGGACTAAACTGCCGTCGTTGTGTGATAGGATACCAGTAAAGCTACACCACCTTTCAAACAGGTGTGAATGCAAATTCCACTCTGCTATCTGAAACCAGGTGGCTGCGGACATCCTGTATGTGGCGAGTGATGCTATTGAATCAAGCTACCTTCTACTATTGTTTCTTTTGTGATATCTTTCAAGGGGATGGCCCAAACATAATGAGAGAATCTATCTATGAGTGTCAATAAATATTTGTATCCTTTACATAAACTCATCTTTAAAATATCTACATGCATAGTCTCAAACTTATAGGAAACCTCTTTGTATTTCCCGTAGACAGGATTTATTTTTCTCCCCAATTTTGATATTTGACATTGCGGACAGGATCTGACTATATTCTTGACTCTTTGATGCATGCTTTGAAACACAAAGTCTGCCTTTATTGCAGTGAGACATCGCGATATTCCCAGATGACCTTGTAGATGAGTCATCCGGATTACTTCGTCAACACTGACGTCTGGCAGAATGACTCGTGCATAATTTAATGAAATGTCTACATTTAAATTAACTTCTTTCTTCTTGAACCAAAATTTTTGCTTTTTAATGATTAATGAACTTTTCTCTGCATCTGTTAATAACGATTGTATAAATTTATCTCTTTGTTGTTTCTCACTGATATGATAGTTCCATATGAGCTTCATTGCAGCTTTGTATTAAATTTACTCTTTTTATTTCTATTAAATTATCATTGATTTTATCTACTTTATTTTTATCTACAGTGCCGGCAAAAAAAATCTTTACATTTTTGTGGCAAAAAAAAAAACTTTACAAAGAAAATCCGTGTAAATATTTTACTTGCCATTCCTGCCATAAAAAAGTGGGCGGAGAGTAATTGCGCTGGACTCCTGATTCTCACTCATAGAAAACATCTATTACCCATCTAAGACTCAGTGAGCGTTGTGTGCTCGTGCAGTGAAGTTGGTATTATATGCGCTCGTGCCACCCAATGTTATTTGACTTTCGTATAAGTTTAAGCTCATACAACTTTACACCTATTGCACACAATAGGTCGGAAAAAGCTGAAGATGGAGGAGAAGTCTCGTGCTTTGACTTTGCTAGAGAAGGGGGAATCTGTGATTGCTGTGGCCAAAGATTTGGGAGTGTCGAGAGAGGCAATTTATCAGCTAAAGCGGTCGGCGGCGAAATTACCACCTGGGACGGTACCATTGAGGAAGTCAGGCTCTGGTGCACCTAAGAAGACTACACCAATGACAGATAAGATTCTCAAGCGTGAAGTTATGTCACATCCTGCTATAACTGCCGTCGAACTAAAAAATAAACACCCTGAGCTCCTCTAGAACCTCGCAACAAGGACAATCCCGGCATCGCCTGCAAAGGCCTGGTCTTCCAAGTCGCCTTGCTGCAAGGAAACCAATGTTCACACCAGAGTGAAGAAGAAACGGGTGAATTTCGTAAGAAATATGTATACTTGGACATCGGAACAGTGGAGAGAACAGTGATGTTCAGTGACGAAAGTCTTTTAGGCTGGTCCAGAGAGGCTCAAAGTCGTTCGGCGTCCTATAAGTGTATCACGATACTACCCCAGATTGCCATTAAGGCTGTGAAACACTCTGAGATGTCATGATATGGAGGTTCATCAGGTGGAAACATGGCAGGGCAGGCTTTGTGGTTCTTCCTTCTCAAGGGTGAAACTATGAAAGGAAGCAAGTATATTAAAGTTTTGGAACAACATCTTCTTACTTGTTGGGACATTCATGGTTGTGATTATTTTATGCATGATGGTGCCCCTGCCCATAAGGCCAAGATCGTGACAAAGTTTTTCAAATACCATAACATTAATATTTTCAAGTGGCCTGGTAATTCTCCAGACCTCAACCCCATTGAAAATGCCTGGAATGTAATGAAAAACAAGGTTCAAGAGACACGACCAAGCAGCATCAACGATCTGAAGGAGGTTCTCAAGAAACTGTGTTTAGCCATGGACCCCAGCTACTTCACCAAACTTGCTGAATCCATGCCTAATCGACTGCAGTTGGTGATAAAATATAAGGGCGACATGACTAAATATTAATATTTAATAATTTGTAACAAACTATCTACAATAAAACATATTAAAGGTAAGATTTTTTGTTTTATTGGCCTTGTAAAGATTTTTTACAGGCACTGTATATTATCTTTAAATTTTTCTAAATTTTCTTTTTCTATTTCCAGTCGATCTTTTATTGTTATTCTCTGTTTTTCAAAACTCTCGGTTTTCCCACGGAAGGCACGCGAAGTATTCATGGTATTTAAGGTGTGGTTTTTTAAATGTCCCAAATTTTTCCCTTCTTCGG
>JABUQX010086678.1:0-7500 GCA_015478945.1 Trachelipus rathkii
ATTCATTATTATTATAATTATTATTATCATTGTAATATATTATTCATTATTATTTATTGGAATTTATTATTCATTATTTATGGATTATTTATTTTATGTTTTCATTATTTTTTTATCCGTGATTTATTATTACATTATTATTATTTAATTATACAATTGGATACAGTCAGTGAGTTCTTCATGACCTGGGTTGTGATATATTTCAAGATTTTAACCGGATAAATGGCTACAAAAAAAAAAAAAAGTGGGTTCTCCAAAAAAAAATTTCTCCATTATTTTAAAATTTGTAATTTTAATTGTATTTTTAATTTTTATTAATAGATAAATTTCGGGCTATCTCTTGTTGTTTTATTTTTGTGTTTTATTCCCCAGTTTTCAGCAAATTTTCCTCCAATATGTGTAGTTCTTCAACTAACGGCCATAGTATTCAAAAGATCATATACGAAATTTAGACGAATATTTATTTAATACATTTTTCTTTCGATATATATCGGTCCAACCAGAGCAGTAGAAAGACGATTTAGAACATCGATATAAGGGGTCAAAAAACATCGATACAATCGGATTTTGAAGACCATCTCAAAAAATGATCTATCGATTATTTAAAACCTTCTAGGGGCCAAAAAAACCCTTTGGGGATATGCCCCCTATTTGGGAATAAACCTTGAGTTCAGGAACTCCAAAATAAATAAATAAATAAATAAAACTTTTAACAAAATATAAATATAAAAGTATAATAGAAACGTAAAAGAAAATACATAACCAAAAACGAATTTATATTAAATATGTGAAAATAATAAAATATTTCCACGACGCTTTAGAAAAATTCTTACAATCTGCTCCTTGACATTATATTAATAACGTCATTATTTATATTTGTGAATCTCTTAGTTTAAAGTTTTAGTTACAATGATTTGCTAATGTCTGCTAATTTATTAAGTAAAGTCTCTTATAATTATTGTGTGTGAGTGTGTTGTGTGTTGTGTGCGTGTGTGTGTGTGGTGTGATTAATTTGTCGTGTGTTGTGTGTGTGGCGTGGGTGTGAATGTGTGATGTTGTGTGTGTGGGTATTTTGTGTTGTGTGTGTGTGTGGTGGTGTGTGTGTGTGTGTGTGTGTGTATGCGATGCTTCACAGCTTATAATTAGGGTGGGCCTTTCTTAGTCTTTTTGTTTATCCTCATAAGCTCATATATAGTTGATTTATGATATATAATTAAAACTAATAATTAATAAGGAATATGTATTTAATAATATATAGAATAAATTTAATAATAATAATAATTATAATAATATAATAATAGTAAATAATATCATAAAATAGATAATAATAATATAATAACTAATAATTATATTTCTGAGCGGTTTTGTGTAGTATAGTAAAGATTTGAGATTGCTATGCTGACTTCTGCTGGTAAGTTGAAACTTTTAATTTAGTTACCTTGTTAATGAATGTTAATGAATGCTGTATGTCTGTTAGGCTAGGTTGAGATATATTTTTTGTTTAGTTTTCAATATTTACAATTGTTAATGTTTAAAACTTAAGCTATTAAAAATTTTTTAGAAGATTTTATCTGAATAACTGTTGTAGAAATCAGTAAGTTCTAGTTTTACTCTTATTTAAAGTAACTCATACAAACACATTATGATATACAACAACATATATCAACAAGCAACAACAACAACAACAAAATCAAACTCAGCAACAACTCACCAAATAGCTCAAACCAAATACAAACAGTGCAAATTTCAACCAAACCAACAGCATACAGTGCATATAAAGTATTTTAAATTTATGAATTTATATTTATTTCTATACAAAAATATGACATGAATCAATAGTTATCAATAGATATCATAATATGATCACAAGATTATTCATGGGATATGTTAGATGTGTGGATCTTAATGTTATTGGGATTACTCTATTTCGATTTATGACTTTTATCTTGATTAATCTTGCTTATTAAGGATTGTATAAAAATTTGCAAAATTTTGTTTCTCCTGTTATTATATCTCATATAAAAAGATATTAAAATTTTTATTTTTTAAGTAAAAAACAAAATGTTTAAAGAAAACAAAAACTAAAAAATAAATAAAGGTTTTTGTGTTTATATATATACAAAATATGACTTTGAAATCAAATGTAGATCAATTTAGATCAGCCATTAGACTAATAGCATCATGGACTGCGGTTAGCGGAGGTATGTAGGGCAGCTTTTTGAGCTTTACTGAGTTTACTGATCATCTAATGCCTTTAAGGTATGTAAAAATGGCAAATTTTTTAAGTTTATAAACATTGAAAAGAAATAAATTAAGTTAGTTAAACAAAAATGTTTAAAGAAACAAAAACCAAAAATAAATAAAAGTTTTGGTTATATTATACAAAATATGACTTGAATCAATAGATCAATAGAACAATAGATCATGGATGGGTAGGAGGGTGGCTTGGAAGGTATTTTGATTTACTGATTTTTACTGATTTACAGCTACTGGTAATGTAAAAGATGCAAATTTTATAAGTTTCGAACATTTAAAGTTAAATCAGTAGTGTAAAAACAACAAACTTTAAAGAAAAACAATAACAAAAATTAAATTAAAAGTTTTTTTGTGTTTATGTTGTACCAAAATATGACTTGAAACAATAGCTGATCAAATAGAACAATAGATCAATAGCATCAATAGATCATGTAAGCGGAGGAGCGGTTGTTTGATTAACTATTTACTGATTTTACTGATTTACTGATTTACTGCTTTAAGGTCATTGCTAAAAAGCAAACAAAATTTAAATATAAAACAGAAAGAGAAATAATTTTTTATAGTGAAAACCAAATGTGTTTAAAAAACAAAAACCCAAAAAATAAGATTAAAGTATTTAAACAAATTATTTAATTATTATATAAATCAAAGTAATCTTTAAAATTATGTACCGGCATAGTTGTAGTTATTATTTATTATTTATGAACAATATGAAATTCATGTAGATCATGGAAGGGTAGGAGTGTTGGTTGGATATAGTTTTTGATTTATTCTGATTTTTATCTGATTTACTGGTGTCTTTTGAAATAAGGTTATAAAACATGGCAAATCTTTTCTTTTCTTTATGTTATTAACATAAAAAGAATATAATAATAATTTTTATGTATGTAAAATTGTCATCTCGTTTTTTGAGTTTCTTTACCAAAAATTAAAATCATAAAACTGTATTTAGTGTTTAATTATTTTACAATATTTAGATAATCCTCACAGTATAAGAAATATTCAGTATTTATCAAGAATTAGTATCAACTTTAGATTCAAATTACTTATTAAACATTATTTAGATTACTCATATAAATTCAAATAGATTCTATATAATAAGGGTTAGATTGAATGGGGTGTGTATATTGGTAGGCTCATTTACTCCCTTGCTCTCGAACTTCCTATTGAATGTTAAATACTGTAATATGTGTAAATTTTTTAAAGTTTTAAAAAAATAAAAATAGATAATTAATTTTTTTTAAGTGTAATAAAATCAAAATGTTTATTTAAATATCTCAAAACCAAAAATAAATAAAGTTTTTGTTATGTTAATATTTAGGATACAAAATTAATATTGTCTTGAAATACTAATAGATCTCAATTTAGTGATTATTACTTCAATTTTAATGACAATAGTTCAATAGACCAATAGATCAATAGATTTTCATTTGTGTAAAGATTTGATATGCTGGGATTATTATTATTATTATTATTGGTATGGTATTATGTGTATTTTATTGGATTGGATGGGTTTTTAGTAATATATTTGTTTGATACTGTAGGTGGTTTTATATTATATTTATTATTATTATTATTATTATTATTTATTATTATTATATATTTTTATTATTAAAATTCTTCTTTTCTTATCTTTTGCTATTTATACTTTTCTTATTTTTCGTATTTATATTAAGTAGGGGATGGGCTATTATTCGGAGGCTTGGTAGTAATCTATATTATTCTATAACTTATGTATTAATTAATTGATATTATTTATTATAATTTATATTATATATTTATCTATTATTATTAATTATAATAAATTAATAATAAATTATTGGAATGTTATTATTAATACTGTAACATATCTATTCATTTTGAATTAATTTTTTACTGATTTTATCGATACAAATTTACTGAAGTTTTTAATGGTTATATGGTTAAAAATGCAAATTTTGTAAATTTGTTTATATTAAATATCAGTAGATTTAAGTAATAAATATTTTTAAGTTAAAACTATGCAAAGGGAAGTGAAAACTATATAAGCAAATATATAATAAAGATTCTTTTGAGACTTATATTCTATAAACAAAAATATTTACTCTTGAAAATTCAGTCCCTCCTCCCCTATTCCCCGAAACCTATCAATAAGTGATCACTCAGATGGTTAGAGTGTAGAATTATTATTAATTATTTATTATGGGGTCTGATGTAAGGATTATTTTGCTATGCAAATGCGATATTATTTTACTGCTTTAAGGTATGTATAATTGACTAAATTATCTTTTAAAATTAATTAATAATCAGAAATAAATGACATAAATTTTTTAGTGTAAAAAACAAAATGTTTATTTACAGAACGGGCAAAACAAAATAATATTAAAGTTTTATCGATTATTATTATTATAATACAACAAATGACTTGAATTAATAGAAATTCAATATATGTTATTAATCTAATATATTACTATGGTATAATGGTATTAAAGTGAGATGTTTCATGTTTTCATAATTATTTAGCTTGATTTATGTTGGTGATTTACATTATGATAAAAATGCCAAAAAAATTTTTTATATGCAATTAAATCATATAAAGAAATTAATTTTTTTTTATGTAAATAACATAATTGGTATAATTGTAATAAAATGAGTAATAACTCAAAAATAAATAAAGTTTTGTGTTATGTTTATTATTAAAATTTATGACTTGAATCAAATTAGAACTCCTATTATTGATCAATAGATTTTCAATAATTAGTATCATATATGAATCAATAGTATCATGGAAGGGTAGGAATGGTTGTGATGTGTGATGAATGCAGTTTATTGATATTTAATTCTGATTTACTGATTTATTTACTGCTAATTACTGATTTTACTTGATTTACTGCTTTATATAATTTAACTGTCTTTTTACTGTATTTTAATCTGGACTTTTAGATGCAGGTAAAATAATGTACAATAATTTATTTTAAGTTTAAAAAAAGAAAATGGAAGTTTTTAATATTGAAAAGAATTATAAAATTTAACTCAAATATTGTGTTAAAAGTAATAAATATATAAATACATAATAAATATATATAATTAATATGTTTTAAATTTTGTAATGTTTATACAAAAATATTAGTGTGAATTCGAATGCAATTAGATTCTAATTAATGAATCAATAGTTTATCAATAGATATCTATGTGATTGGACGTGTGATTGATATATTTATGACTGAGTGAGGTGGAATTTATTTTAGATATATTATTACATGATATTACTTTATTCTTTTTAGGGTATGTTATAATAAATACGTTTAAATCTTCTTAACGTTTTAAAACTATAAAATAGTGTGATATAATTTTATTTTATAAAAAGACAAAAATGTTTAAAGAAAAACAAAACAACAATAATAAAAAGATCCTGGCATATAGTTGTACATATCTATCAACCTCTTTGAAAGATTCATATTGAGATGATAAACACAAACTTGGTTACCTCTTAGGCAATAGAGTTTCAAATCAGTACATGAAGATGCGAGTCAGAATGTGGTGGTTGTTTTGATTAACTTGATTTACTATTTACTGATTACTGATTTATTGCTTTAATTTTACTGATTTACTGTTTAAGGTATGTTAACGAATATTATTTACGTTATAAATATAAACTATTTTAAATTTAAAAATTGAGAGGGAAAAAAATTTTGTACCACTTATTCTACCTATTTTAGAAAATGAAAACAAAAATTAAAAAACAATAAAGAATGAAACTCTATAAAAATTAAAAATTTAGCAAACATAGTATTTTTAGTTGATGATTATAAAAAGAAAATGAGATTTTGAAATATTTAAATGTTAGTATTCAACAGTGTAGAACGCGTGTCCTATGCATTGTGTGCTAATGTATGTGATATGCATGATATAACACTTTCAGTATATGAAAGTGAACCGTACCCATCATTCTATTACAATCGTATCAATACTCACTTAGGCATCGCACGTTCCGCACCGGTGTCGGTAACGACTCTGAATCCTTCTCCTACTCCTCTTTCTCATTCTTCTTCCTTCTCCTTCCTCATTCTTCTTCCTTTTCTTCTTCTTCCTCTGTTTGCATTCCATTGCATTTCTTCTTTTTTCAAGAGGGGGACCCCTCCGGGGTCTCTGGACTCCGAACCGAATCCGAACTCAACTCCGTCCCGACTTCAAGGTCGTCCTTGTCTATTCCCCAGCCTCCAGTTTCAATCTTCTTGTGATTTTTTAAACCTTTCTAGAACCAAAAAAACCTTTGGAGGGCTATGCCCTCCTTTAGGGGGCTTAAATCCTGTCCGAATAACGGTTTCAGAACATTTAAATTCGGTCTCACGCGATCCTCAATTTTATAAAAACCCTAAGTCTCATTAGTAGTAAAACGTTCATTTGACATTTGATGTCTGCCTGTATTGTCGAGTGCCTACTTTACTTGACGTTCAAGGACCTTTCAAAATGTTTTCAAGAGTTCTCCTTCGACGTGCAGGGCTGCCAATTTGAGGTGAAAATCTCCTCAAATATCTCCAGTGAGTTTGGGATAATGTATCTATGACCTGATATGGACTCAAAACGCTAAATGTCTAATAAAAATATAAAAGTTAGCTAAAATTAAATATTACTGACTTAGATTTTAAATCTAAAAATGCTAAAAAAGTTGCCAAATTATTAACGGATTTAGATGTTGCTCAAGTAGTTGTTAGCGACAAAAGTATTTTAGGCCATAACTCGCTAGAGAATAAAAGTAGCAAAATTCCTTAAAATATAAGTGTTAAAAATTTATGTAAAAAAGTACTCAATAAATGCGCTAAAATTATAATTAACGTGGATTAATTATTATATATAATATTAATTATTATGGTGCCAAATGATTTAGCGACATAATTCTGCGTCTAGCTTTCCATTTTGGTGCTGTATTCTCTTGTTGTCCATCCTAACTTACTTACTTTATTATATAATTTATTAATTATTATTTATAAGTTATTAATAATATTATATTATACCTATTATTATTTATATTTAATTTATAAATTTTATTTATATTATATGATAACTAATTAAATATATTGATATAGTATTAAAATATGAAAAATATAATATCTATGAAAGAGTATTGGTACCATACTGATTTCATAGTGGATATATATATATATATTAGTTCGCCAACTATATATATATATATATGAGTTATTTATATACTATCCATATATAATACACACTCGCGGTGATGTTAGAAATTTTATATTCATTAGA
>JABUQX010086678.1:15000-30318 GCA_015478945.1 Trachelipus rathkii
TTATCCCCTTATTTCTGCAAGGACAGCTGTGACAATTTAGTGTCTCTTTAGTTCTTTAACTAGAAACTTGAAATTATTTCTTCTTCTTCAGCGTGATGACTCTTCTGAGTGCGCAGATTGCGTAGCTGAGGTGACTCTACTGGATGGATTCAAATTATCCATTTTCTTTTCTTTTATCAAACCTCATAACCTTAGTTTAACTTTGAATGTTCTCGAGTTATTTGCCACAGAAAAGGAGCTCACACAGATTACAATCGCATTTAAACCTCTTAAATTTATCACTCCGGGATTATGCAAAATATATTCTCGGCGGGATTTAAAAATATTTTCTTCTTAGAAATTGCTTTAAACTTTCAAGTTCTTCTTTCCCCTCTTTCTGGTAATTTACCATAATTGTTTTTGCAAACCTTGATTCTTCCTCTTTTATTTTTTTCATCGTTTCCATAGTTGTTTTACTTTCTGTAAAGATGAACTTTCACCTAAGATTTTACCGCTAACTCAGTTTTAGGCGATTCAAGTGTTTTACCTTCCCCTCCACCTTCAACTCATTTACGCCTAAAATTTTAATTTATTCCATAAACGCGATATATGTTCACTCCCTAAGCCTAATACAAATAAAGTCTTGTAAAGGTAAAAGTTTGAAGGTGCTTGCATTTGCATGATTAATCGGGGGTAGCATTAACATGAATGTTTTTTAACGCCACAGATACTCACTTCCTATATATATCAATTTCATGTAATATTTCACACAAACGTGGCATCTTCTTTCATTACAGCAAATATATTAAAAATAAAATCTCCCATATTCTTTATTTTTTTTATCCCATTGTTTCTCAATCTAAAGAAACTTCTAATAGGTGAGTGGCACTGAAAATCATCAGAAGTATTTCACTATATATCCATATTTAGATAGGAAGATTTCACCCACATAAACAACTTTTCATGATAAGGTTTACCTTAAAGGTCAAAAGGTCTAAAGCTCTTTTCACCAATTCATCACTGCTACAAACTCCTCTTCATTCTCTTTTTAGACGTAGAGCTGTTGCATCACTTTTCAAGCAATATCGCTGTTTGATTTGTAAGAAAAGTGTTGCTCCAACCTCTTTTGCAGAATACCAACTTCATACACTTATAATCTTACACCCAATCTACTTATCAGCAACGTTTTCCATCTCAACATCGTTAGGTAAGTCAAGCTTCAGATTGCTTGGCTTTGATTGATTACTCCTCTAACCTAATAGCACCCCACCAGAATGGGTTTTGACCCCAGTAAAGGGGGTCACAAAAAATCTTCTATAGATTCTAACAAGTACAGAGTTTTCTCAGTGATTTTGAAGAATTCATAAACTACGATACAAGAGGTTGAGTAGATGAGAGCGAGTGCTCTGCAAACTGTCAACCTGCGACTCAGTTATAAATTGCTTCGAATCCTAGCCAGAGTGAATTTTTTTTATTCTTATAATCGTTATTATATTATATTATATTATATTATATTATATTATATTATATTATATTATAATGCCAGCTATATCGAAACCCTTGCTGACTTGTTGCGCCCATGTTTGTGATATTCGAGCTCTGGTTGTCGTTCATGTAACCCAGAAACATCCTGATATGTAGCCAACAGTAAGTTGTCCAAATTACTCTTCTATGTATTCTGATTTATATATTATATATACTATAGTATATATATATATAATAATATTATATTATATATATATATATATATTATATATATATATATATTATATATATATATATATTATATGTATATATAATTGTGTGTGTGTTGTGTGTGTGTTGTGTGTGTGGTGTGTGGTGGTGTGTCTATATTACCGTGTGATGAATGACAGTTTATTTTTGAGCGTTAATTAAAATAAAAGAGAAAACCTTGAATGAACCAATGAAACACGTGATCTTTTCTAATAATAAAAGTGAATTTCGTGAGTTCATTCAAATGATATATACTATATATATATTTTATATATATATATATATATTATATTATATATATATATTATATATATATATATATATATATATATATATATATATATACTATATATATATATTTATGTGGTGGAGAGGAAGACGCTGGGATCAACAAGTGTACCCGACGGTGAGGTACCTCTCTCCGCTCTTTCTAGGAGATATGAAGTTCGAAGAATTTTTGATTTCGGAAGTCAAAGTATAGGAGATTACGTCAATGTTAGGTTTGTGATGTTCAAAGATAGTGGTTTGAAGGTCTAGTCAGCACAGCAACCATATGACACCATCAGGGGTAATACGGAGCAGATTAGATTTTCTCCGTAAAGGAGGAAGTTAGTCTTTAGGACTCCGTCGGCCTGCTGACTTGAATGACTTTCGAGGAGGATTGTGAACTTTGATATAAAATGTTGATACAATCTAAGATTTTTACCCAAAGAAAGATGTAGAACTATTTAACTAGTTTCCCGGAGCTTTCTCGAAGATTAACCCGATAGAGGTCTCGAAGATTAAGAATAATAATATCAATAAAGCATCAATATGAAGGATAGTGACAGCTCATAAAAGTTTTATCTTACTAAATGCTCAGACTATATGGTGGGAGAAGGTCGACAGAAAGTTATATTTACCACAGTCTACGCAACAATATATAAATAAAGATTATGATTATATAGAATTAGTTAATACACCTTGGAGAGCAAGTTAAAGGTTCCAATGTGTAAAATATGTACACGAGCACAGACAGCTCTAGGATCAGAATCGAGAGTGGAAACCGAACGCTTCCAAAATATTGCTCATGCATAAAATCAAGGGAATAAGAAATCCAGACTCAACAATTGTGAATAAATGATGACTTAACTGAATTTGACTGGGGGAATGGTTCCAAGTGGTGAGTATGATTCAGGAGAATACAACTATGCTGAAGTACTATTAAAGAGGAAGGAATCAGGCCAAATCCCAACGTTAGAATTGGCAGGGAGAGGGATCCAGATGAACCACAACTCCGAAACAACTCCAAGAAGAAAGATTCAGGATGAATTCCAACTTTAAAATAGCACCGAGAAAAGATTCACTAAGGAATCCCACTCAAGATTATCAGCCAAAAAGAAAAGAAGGAATCCCAAGATTAGAATGTTGAAGGATTCAGGATGAATCCCAATATCAGAAAATCCCAAAATCGGAACAGCCCACAATTAGAAACTTGAAGGATTCAGGATGAATCCCTGTATTAGAACCCTGTCAAATATAAACAATGATTGGTATTTGGACCATAATTTATATTTACATATTTGACAGTTAAATGAAGTCACATATATTTATTCTATTAAGAAACATACCCTGATATATCCAAGAGGGGTCTTTCTTAAATGGAGATTAATGATGTCAACGGCCTTCCAGCAAGCAACAAGATAGTAAACTGTAATAAGAGTTAAGTTTACTATCTGTACATTACTACAAATCTTATATAGTTATTAATTAATAAAATCAAATAAATTTGTAGCACTGACCTCTGAGACAGCTAGAAAGGCTTATCACTTCTTGTGTATATAAATGTTTAGCACAATTATATCTTTAATATCATCTGTGCTCCTGGTGCTATGTTTATCATTAAGTTTATATTATATTATACATAAAATCATAACAAGATGTACTAGAAAGAAGAAATACTGTTATAATATCGATAATTGTTATAAGGGTTTTCAATAATTGAAGACATATAATAAATAATACAAAGTATCACAGCCTGGATTAGAAATGGTAAACAATTCCAGACTGCATTATAAAAAACATTTCCGAGAATAAACAACACCAGAATAAGATAGCGAATTGCCAATTGACACCATGGATGCATGATCAATATCTCCCTTATATCCTCCCCCACTAAATCTAAACCCCCACCTCAATTTTCCACGTCGTTCGAAGAAAGACGGGAGTGAAGAGGCAAAGAGCATAGAAAACAGCGCGCAGGGAAGGATACTCAGGACTCTCTACTAAGCTATGAATATTTACAAGATATATTTTTTTCCAAGTTTATATACAATTTTAATGTTAATTTTTAGATGAATTTTCACATTTATTCTTTAGTGATCTAAGAATAAACGGTTCTAACAACGAAGAAAATCAAGTTAAAGGGTTCCTTGTTGATATTATCCTACAACCAAGAAGAATCAAGTAAAAGGTTTCCTGGTTGATATGATAGATATGAGGGGTGACAATAGGTACTTCCCCTTAATAATGCTGTTATAACAAGCATCGATTATGTCGGCCTCTCTGACGGTATTATTATTTGTCCATTAGCATTGTCTTATATAAGAGATCTTGATTTTTTTCAATTCAACTGTAGATGACAGTTTCCTCATCTATTCGCCAGATAACACCGGATCTTCTATAACGTGTTTGGCCTACTGGTGTCCCAATCCTGATTAATGTGTTCTTTGTTGGTTAGACACATACATATCTTGCCCAAAGGGACTGTAGAAGTAACTTGGGATTGGGCATTCACCTTCTTGCAGCCTAAGTAAATTTTTTTCAAAGATCGATGTTATAATTGATGAAACATATTGTCTATCAGAGGATCTCTCGGCCATTAACAATGGCATGATGAATACTGATCGTCTGGTCCTGATACTCTGGGATACCGACAGAGATGTTTCTCGATGTCTTGTACTATGTAGAGTCAATCCTGAAAAACATCAAATATCCGGCAATTATCGAGTCATGGTGGAATTTCCAATTATAAAAAACATGAGCATATTATCTAGTCTAAGATTATTAATTTTCATCATATAATAACTGTCTGGAAGCGAAAAAATGACGTAGAGTAAACTAAGTCATTTTCACCTTCACTATTTCTCAACTGCACTTATCGATTTGGGAAATCAGAAGTACAAATTAATTATTGAGAAACTAGTTATAATAAAAAAAAAACAAATTTAATTATATAAAATTTAAAATTTGTATCTTTAAAATAAAGGTATACCATCAGAAAATAGTTGCTTGGAAAGTTCATGGTTGTTCATCGAAAACACACCACCTCAATAATAATGAAAAATTTTTATTTTCATTATTATATTTTATATTTCGAAAATAGAAACAATCTAGGAAGTCTTTTTCCTGATTCTTTCTATTTTCTTGTTATACTTATGAAATCACCCAGTTGGCCCATTTAATTTGAAGAGAGAGAGTCTTACTCATCCAAGTTATAGATTGATCAGAGAACATCGGATTATCTCCTTCAGGAACCGGGACAAATCTGTAAAATAAGTTTTAAGCTCCTCCGGCCCACAACCTGTCATAAATGACAGGTTCGTTGGAACCGAGACTGGTATATATATATATTACATATATATATATATATATATATATATATATTATATATATATATATTATATATATATATATATATATATATATATATATATATATATAATAATATATATATATATATATATATATACTATATATATATATATTATATATATAATATATATATATATATTGTCTATATATATATACCAAATATATATATATATATATATGTACAATAGGTACATATATATATACAGCTCAATATATATATATATATATATCAGTTTGTGAGGTAGGCGGTTTTCGATGACTCTATACATAATAATTATATGCATTTGTTTTGATAAATATATACTAGACAGTATATATTTATACCTTATACGTATTTAACCATTTGTGGTTAAATAACTTGAGGAATTCTATTACACAAGACTATTTTGATTTTTTAGTTTATAGTTTTAATTTTTAGTCTGCAAGCATACAAGAAGAATCCAGACACACAAAGATCAATTTTACAAGAATCAGGTACACCAGGAGGGTTTTTTCGTCACCTTAGTTAAAGTGTTTGACGATCAGGCACACTAGAAAGCATACATTCAAAACAGCTTCGATAGATGAAGATGTTATAGAACAATAGTTCAGAAGGAAGTTTACTTAAGAGATTAAGAAAGATAGGAATAAGATTTTTTTTCAAGTGACTTATCAGAACTATGTACTGATAAGTTTGATTGGCCAAGTAATTTAAATTTACGTTCCAGTCAGTAAGGGAACGACAGAAGTTTCATTTTCTAAACAGATGAAGCAAAGCCAACTTTTATTCTCCAGGCTTATTTACTTCGTATCAGGACACAAGTGTGTCATTTTATAACCCCGAGACAAGGTTATAAAAGACTGGTCCTTCTTCAATAAGGTACATACTCCAATGGAGTCGACATGAAGTTTATTCACTACTAGAAGTAACTAGCAGATAGTTATAGTGAACCCCGGCTAAGCATTTTAAATAACAGGGTTCACCACCACCAACGTTATTTCCATATATTAAAGGTTTATTATGGGCATAATATATGTGAACGTTAACTTTAAAGACATCCGTAAAAGCAGTGATAACTTCTGGTATTGGCAATTGACCCGGAAGTTTTAATAATCGGAGTCTTTTTTGAACCAACTGCCCTTGAAGTTTATATTTTACAGGATGCTTTTGTAACTCGTCGATAAGAACATCTCTTACCTCTAAATGTCTCTCGACCGATCCATATAAGTAAAGAGAAAAACACTTATATAACGAGTCTCCTCCTCCGCTGATTTCTATCGGAAAGAACCCAGGAGGAATGAAATCCAAAGAAGTATTTTCGGCGGGTTCTTCTATATTATCATTTACGGGAGATCGGGAGAGAGCATCGGCAACTATATTTTTAGGGCCCGATATATGACGTATGTCAAAGTCATATTCATAGAGTTCTTCCATAGTTCTAGCTAACCTCCCATCAACCAGACTCATATTTTGTAAATAGATGAGTGGCATATGGTCGGTATATATAATGAATTTTATACCACGGAGGAAAGGTCTAAGGGATTTGACAGCCCAACGCAAAGCAGTTAGTTCTTTATCAATCACTCCATAATTTCTCTGAGCCCCATTGAAGGTCATAGAAATAAAAGCAATTGGTTTGCGTTCTCCGTCTTGGATTTGAGAAAGGCAAGCACCAGCCCCGAGGTCTGAAGCATCCACATGTAGCTCCATGGGAGAAACCTCTGGACTATAATCGGGGAACCCTAACAATGTGGGATTTACTAAGGCCTCCTTAAGTTGATCAAAGGCCTGCTGACACTCCGGCGTCCATTTAATGGATCTACCACCAGTCTGGCATGATAAAGGCTTACTGATTTGAGAACAGTTGGGAATATGTCGCCTATAAAAATTTACCATTCCCAGAAACTGGCGTAATTGTTTTACCGAAGTCGGGACGGGAAATTCTAACGCCCCTTTGAGATTTTTCTGAAGGGGAAGTATACCAGTCTGTGATATTTGGTGACCCAAGAACTCCACCTCAGTACGGCAAAGCCTGGTTTTACTGGGTTTAAGTTTATACCCATTTTTCTCTAATGCAGCAAGGACACGATCCAAGGTAACTAGATGATCCTCTATGTCTTGACTGAGGATAATAATATCATCTAAGTATATCATAACCTTGGACCATGGTAATTCCTCTAACGCCAGCATCATTCCACGTTGAAATGTTGCTGGACCATTTTTTACACCAAAGGGCATTCTTAAATACTCATACTGGGCAAATGGAGTGGAAAAAGCAGTTTTTTCAACACTTTCGGGTTCCATGGCCACCTGATAATAACCACGGACCAGATCAATGGTTGTAAAATATTTATTACCATACATATTATAAATCATATCTATTAGGTTAGGTAAGGGGAAGGAATCTGTCTTAGTAACACTATTTAATTTCCGGTAGTCTATACATAAACGCAACTTACCGTCAGGTTTTCGGACAGGAACCACAGGAGCCGAATAAGGGGATTTACTAGGTCTAATAATATCCTGCTCCAACAGTTCATGACATTGTTTTTCTATTTCTTGAGCCAAGGGACCCTGGAAACGACGTACTGGTAATCTCACAGGTCGACCAGTTTCTACCTCGATATTGTGGGTGATATTAGTAGCCACTCCAACGTCGTGGTCACCGAAACTGAGAGCCGATTTATGTTTTAATAACACTGCGATTAATCGTTTCTTTTCGAGGTCAGAGATAGGAATATCCGCAAAGCAAAACTCCTCCTCCAACTTAGTGGGGGACCATACGTCTGCTTTAAAGTTGATTTCGGAATTCGCCTCTACTGGCCTAGTATTAATTTGAAGAATATCTTCTTCTTCCAAAGAACACAAGCTACCTACTACAGTACCCTTCCTAACATAATGAGGTGTATCGGAAGGATTAAATAGAGCGATCCTACACGAATCTCGCAAATCCAATACACCAGGAATTGGTACAACGGATCCCATTGGCTCTGATTGAAAACCTACCAAGGCAGAGATTTCAGATGAAGGACAACTTACATCCACCATCTGACAGGAAAACGGGGGAACATTTATGGAATTAACCGTGACGCATTTATAAAAGGGGATGTTTAGACTCTCATCCTTAGCTACGGATTCTATACAATCATTAGATCTATGTACTAATTCCCGCGTAGTTAAGTCTGGGAGAAGGTCATTTTCTTTTAAAGCGACAGCCCCTAAAACTAGCGAAGCTGGCATAAATTCCTGGGGAACCACCAACAAAATGACGGGCTTAGATACATAATCACTATCAGGGAAGTACAGATTACATTCAGTGTAGAAGTCAATAGGTACTGAATGTTCTCGGACCAGACCACTGATGGCATTAACCTGTATATCTACAGAGGGCCGTAAGGGTAAGTTCTTCATGTACCCCTCGGTCATTTCAGTGCTGATTAAACTAATTCCAGCTCCACTGTCCACCATACAACCATAGAAGCCTGAGCTGTTGGGAACCAAAGCGACTGAAACAATCAGAGGGTCCTCCTTGAAAGGAGTACAATGGACTACCATCGTCCGTAAGGGATTTTCTAAGGGTTTAGGTATTTCTAAGGGAGGTCGTTCGGAAGATTTCTCGGGAATAATTTTAGAAGTTTTAAAATTTTCTAGGCCTCCATCATCATTGACTGAGTCGATTAAAGGGTTATTCTCCACCAGAGGACTCAAGTCCGGGGAGACCAGGAGTTTAAAGGGGGATCATACCGCACCTCCTCATTAGCGCAAGGGTTTAAATTTTTACTTACAGGTAGGGATGATTCCACTTGCTTGGACGATGGAGGCCTGTGATTGGTCGATTGATTTGAAGAATACGACCGGGAATATACTTTTTCAAAGGGAACAGTTCTAAGGGAAGAAGGCTCGTGGTCATGATTATGGGACTGGGGAGGAGCACTAATGTGTGAACACCTCATCCCAGCGTGAGGACCACCGCAGAAGGGACAGACTACTTTTCTAATATTCGGGGAAGAAGAGGAAGGAGACTTCCTAGATCGACAATTGGCCCTGATGTGACCTTTCTTTTTGCAGTAACTGCATACCTCCAGATATTTTGTAAACTCCTTCATGGAGTGACCTGTTTTTTTCACAGTAGTTACACAAAACCTTTGCTCCGGTCATCAGGCTTAGGACGAGAATTTGAATTATGGTCAGGACGAACTGTACTATCATGGTTCTTGTAACTATTGGTGGAGTCACGATAGTATCGACTACCATTATTTCGTTCTTGCGGACTACTTTTCTTCTTAGGAGCCGGCCGATGATTATTGTTGGATTTAGGTTTTCGTTGTTCGACGTTTTGATGTAAAACCTCAGTCCATCCGGGGAGTGCAGTATTTATCCGGATAACGGATTCCAAAGATTCGTCTAGGTTTACTTTCATCGCGGTCTTTGGGCATAAGTTGAATTTGTCGATCTCAAAGTGGATTTAGTTTGGGAATTGGAAATTCGGGCAAGCGATATCTCCCTATCTAAGGAGTCCCGCAAAATTCCTATATTTTCCCCAGGAAGCTCTACTAATACCCGTCCAATCTCCATCATTTTAATCTATTGACGGACGAATGTTTTCATATATGGAGGTTAAACTACAGAGGAAAGTTATTCTAGAGGGAATCATGATCTCTCATTATCGTATCCAGATATGCTGACTAGCTAGGCCGCGTCTTAACCGAAGTGCAAAACATTTTGATGCTCTCTTAGGGTATCGGTGAGCGGCAATATATCTTCTGTATTCTGTATTCCTTTTTTCTTCGTTCCTCATCAACGATACAAACACAAATTAAAATCCCGTACAAGAAGATTCACGGTTATCTTTGATGATTTCTCGGTATATATTCAAAAATTTGCCTTCTAGCTGTCGACCAAGCAGTCTTAACCATTGGTGATGGGCATTTGGGTAGTGTAAACTACAATAAGCCTCAAAATCAGCCAGGTAAACTAAGAGATCTTGTTCTGATTTGTATTTGAACTTTCCAGGATCCACGACCTTAAGCTTCTGAGAGTTCTTGAGTAACTGAGTAAGAAGCACAATGGCTTCCTCCAGCATGTCAAGTCTCTTTTTCATGTGTGGTCCTGAATACATTGAAGGTTCATCGTCGTCAGGAATACGACGCATAGGCAGTCGTTGGGAATATCCTTGTGGAATACAACCAGAATGCGACTGAGAATCAGTCAAAAACATCTGGTGCTCCGGATATTGATTTAAGGGAATTTGTTCTCGTTGAGGCTGTAGTAATTTATTATACTTTTCAGAAAAGTCAGCCTTTCCTCTATTGATAGGGGATAGAGAATCTCTATTGTCTCTGCCCATATCGGGAGTTCTAAAGAGAGACTTAGGTTGGGTGAAGTAATTTACTGGGGGTATAGAATCATGACGAAGATTGGGATTAGGAAGAAGTTGAGGTTTAGGAAGAAAATTATGAGTATGCATAAGATTAGGATTAGGAATAAGATTAGGATTAGGAATAAGATTAGGATTTGAATGAAGATTATAATTAGAAATTTTCTACATAACTGGGTGGATTATGTAGAAAAGGCGTTGATCGTGGTTGAGATTGGGAAACTAAGGAAGGTTTATACTCACGATCATATAAAGAAGTGGTATTTTTAGGCATATGCACATAATGGGAATCGAAGTTAGGTGGAATACCTTGACCTTGATCATGGAACGTTCTGTGTTCAACCTTACCGACTGTATCGTTTACTTGAGCCAATTGCCTTTCACTTAACACCTGTTTATGGAGTTTAGTTAATAAGGTACTCATCTCAGGCTCAGTGAAAGGTTTGTCAGAGTTGGGAGCTAAAGATAAGTCAGAGTTGGTAACTAAGGGTATGTCAGAGTTGGCAACTTCTACCCTGTTTTTATTTTCCACATTCATTCCTACATTCATTTCTACATTATCTTTATTATGATCAACACGCAGATGCTGGTCTAAACGTGGATCTAAAGCAACAGCTGCAAGAGTTGGATCGTAGTCCAAATCCGCTATCAGCACCTTTGCTTGTATCCAAGTCTTTTGGTTGATTTTTTTCTGACATTTTCTTTTGTAAGTTTCAAAAGAAAGAATTTCAAAGTATTGGAGGGTTATTACTAACTAACTCTCGATCTGTCCAATATAAGTACAAAACAAAAGAAGCTTTAATTGAAAAGAATTGAAGAGAATCGATGATTTTTCAAAAAATAAATATGACGATGTGAGCGAGAGTCACAATCCTAGTGCACGCAAGCGCAGGAACTCAAACAGAGTCCCTGTTCGGGCGCCACTTAATTTATTTATGTGGCGGAGAGGAAGTACGCTGGGATCAACAAGTGTACCCGACGGTGAGGTACCTCTCTCCGCTCTTTCTTGTAGAAACAAAGTCGAATTTTGAGATTACGAAGGTCGATTTATAGAAGATTACGTCAATGTTAGGTTTGTGATGTTCAAAAATAAGGGTGGTTTGGATGTCTAGTCAGCACAGCAACCACCTGACACCATCAGGGGTAATACAGAGCAGGTTAGGTTTTCTCCGTAACAGAGGAAGTTAGTCTTAGAACTCCGTAGGCCTGCTGACTTGAATGACTATTCGAAGAGGATTGTGAACGTTGATAACATAAAAAGGTTGATAACAATCTAAGATTTTTACCCAGAGAATGGTGTAGAATAGTATAGATCGTTTCCCGGATCTTTACTCGAAGTTTAATCCGATATAGTTCTGGAAGACTAATAAATGATGATCAAAGGATGATTGAACAACACAGTATAAAGTATTTTTTTACTACACTCTGCTCAAAAATATATGGTGGGGGAGCGTCTGACAAAGTTTAATATTTCACACTGTCCTACACAACAATATACGAATAAAAGCTATGATTGAATAGAATAGATCAGTGATACACGGAGTAAAGTTAAGGTTCCAATGTGTAAAATATGTACACGAGCACAGACAGCTCTAGGATCAGATACGAGAGTGGAAACCGAACGCTCCCAAATATTGCTCATGCATAAAATCAAGGGAGTAAGAAATCCAGACTCAACTGAATTTGACTGGGGGAATGGTTCCAAGTTGAAAAGTAGGATTTAGGATGATCACTACTATGATAGGATACGATGAAGGGAAAAGACTCAGGATGAATCCCGACGCGACAATTGGCACGAGGCAAGATTCAGGAAGAATCAAAACCTCGAAACAACTCTACGAAGAAAGACTCAGGATGAATCTCAGCCTTATAATCGCACCAAGAAGAAGAATTCAGGATCTCAGTCCAAAATTAGAATAATCAGCCCAACTTTAGAATGGAGTCCACAATTAAAATGTAGTCCAGAATAAGAAGATCAGCCCACAATTAAAATGTCAGCCCACAATCAAAACCCTGTCAAATATAAACAACAATTGGTATTTGGAAACTACTATCCAGCTATATATCTGACAAGTAAAGTACAACAATATAGATCTATGTATGATAAGAAACCTACCCTGGTATATCCAAGAGGGGTTTCACATATGGGGAACAATAAGGATGTCAATGGCCTTCCAGCAAGCAACAAGATAGTAAACTGTAACAAAGAGTCAAGTTTACTATCTTTACATTACTACAAAATTTTACAGTCATTAATTAATAAAATCAAATAAATTTGTAGCACTGACCTCTGAGACAGCTAGAAATGCTTATCAACGTCTTTTGGGTATGAACTTTAAGCACAACTATATATTTACAATCATCTGTGCTTTTGGTGGCTATGTTTTTTATTATTTCTATATTTTACAACATATAATCATATACTAGAAAAATAAATACAGAATTATAATATCTGAATAATTGCTAAATATTATCATAATTACAGTTATAAAATGAATAAGATGTATTAATACAGGCTGGATCATAAATGGTTGCAAAAGTCCAGACTGTATATAAAAAACATTTTCGAGGATAAACATCACCAGAATAAAATAGCGAATTGCCAATTGACACCATGGATGCATGATCAATATCTCCCTTATATCCTCCCCCACTAAATCTAAACCCCCACCTCAATTTTCCACGTCGTTCAAAGAAAGACGGGAGGGAAGAGGCAAAGAGCATAGAAACAGCGCGCAGGGAAGGATACTCAGGACTCTCTAAATAAGCTATAATAATTTACAATAATTTACAATAAATATTTTACTTTATTTATTTTTTTTTTTTTTTTTTTTTTTTTTTTTTTTTTATGTTAATTTTAATTAGATTTTCCCATTTATTCATTATGGATTCTAAGAATAAACGGATCCAACAACAAAGAAGAATCAAGTTAAAGGGTTCCTTGTTGATATAATCCAACAACCAAGAAGAATCAAGTAAAAGGTTTCCTGGTTAATATGATAGATATGAGGGGTGACAGTAGGTACTTCCCCTTAACAATGCTGTTATAACCACCATCGATTAAGTCGGCCTCTCTGACGGTATTATTATCTGTCCATTAGTATTTGCTTTCTATAAGAGATTTTGGATTTTTAAACAATCTCAACTGTAAGATGGAACGTTCGTCATCCCTTCTTCAGTTGTATTCAACACCCGGATCCTTCCACCACACTCAACGGTGTTTCGCCCTCAATCGAGGTTCCTCTGACTATGTGTTCTTGTTTGGACACATACATATCTTGGCCATACCTTGATCATCTCCAAGGGGACTGTTAGTAGTAACTTGGGATGGGGCCATCACCTTTCAGTAGCCTCAGTATAATTTTTTTTTTCCAGCATAAGATGACGTTATAAGGTGATGAAACACAGGTACGGTCTAACACATAATGTGCGGCCGACACAGAAAGTTTTTAATTGTCTATCAGAAAGATCTTCGGCCATAACAATGGCATGCAGGATACTACTGGATAGTCGTACTGTTTCTCTAGAATACTCAGGGATACGACTAGACGAGATGTTCTGAGAATGTCTTGAATACTATGTAGAGTCAATCACCTGAAAAACATCAATATTTCGGCAATTATCGAGTCTGGTGGAATTCCCAAATTTTAATAAAAACATGAGCTATTACCGTAGTCTATTAGCTTATCAATTTTACTCTACATAATCTGTCCTTGAAGCGAAAAAATGACGTAGAGTAAACTAAGTCATTTTCACCTTCCTATTTCTCAACTGTACATATTGATTTGGGAAATCAGAAGTACAAATTAATTATTGAGAAACTGACAAGTTATATAAAAAAAAGACAAATTTAATTATATAAAATTTAAAATTTGTATCTTTAAAATAAAGGTATACAATCAGAAAATAGGGGCTTGGAAAGTTAATCATTTTTGTTCATCGAAAACACTCCATCCCTCAATAATAATGAAATTTTTTTCCATTTTATATACCCTTGTCGAAAATAAAAACATCTAGGGAAGTTCTTTTTCTATTCTTTCTCTTTTCCTATTTTTATACTTATTACATCATCCATTTGGTCCTGGATTTTTGAAGAGAGAGTGTTTACTCATCCAGGGCATACGTCGGTCATGAGAACATCTTATAATCTCTTCAGGAAACCGGGAGACAAATCCTGTAAAATAGTTTTAAAGCTCCTCCCGGCCCAACAACCTGTCAGAATGACAGGCTTCGTTGGAACCGTGGAACCAAGTAATATATATATGTACAGTATGTACATTCTATATACAAATATAGTATATATATATATATAATATATATATTATTATATATATATTATATATTCTATTTATATATATATATATATATATATATTATATATTATAACCAATATATATATATTAACATATTATATATATATATATATACTATATATATATATATATATAGTCATTTTTAGAGGTAAGGAGGCTTTCGATGAATCCATATTTAATCAATATGCATATAACCATTTTTGGTTAAATAAAGTAGGGAATTCAGTGACACAAGACTTTTTGAGATATTTAGTTAATAGTTTAATCTTTAGTCTGCAAGCATACACGAAGAATCCAGACAC
>JABUQX010086679.1:0-2500 GCA_015478945.1 Trachelipus rathkii
CAAAAAGAGAGACGATTGGCCATATATATATAAATAATAATATATTATATATATACTATATAAAGGTAATAATATATATATATAAATAATAATATATATTATATATATATATATATATATATATATATATAGTATATATATTATATATCTCAGATTATATAATATATATATAGTATATAATATATAAATAATTATATATAATATAATATATATGGTCAACATCCCGAAAGACCACATGCAGAACTAAAAACTATAACAGCTACACGGAAATAAATATCATTTTATTAATCAGGAGACACTTTTACCCCCCATAAATTAAAAAAAATAAAAAAAATTCTTTTAAAAATTTTAATTTGTTAAAAATGTTGGAAACTTGTATAATAATACCCGTTTTTTGACAATACGAAGGAGCTCGAGTACTCCGAGGGATCAAAGGTGTCAAATGTTGATTTTTTCTTTTTTAACTAAAGGAACCCACGGGTAAAAACGACACAAAGATGGACCAGAGTCGAGGTTCCTCGGCCAAACCGGGGGACGACGGGGGGACTTGTCCCCCCTCTGTCCCTCCCGTCCGTCAGACCCTTTAAAAAGGAACCCTCAAAAAGAAAACAATAACATTTTCTCCATAGCAAATAAAACAAAACATATTGGTAACCCTTGCTCGGTCGTGAATATTACTGGCAGGAATGGAAGGTTAGAAACATACGCTGCTCAGACCTAAGAATTAACTAAATGTTTAAGGTGTTATTATAAATATTAGAATAAAAATTTTTTTTTAAGTTTCATCGAGGAAATTGCTTGCTGAAATCAAAATGTTATTTATTTTCCTGTAACTGTTATAGTTTTTAAAGTTACATGCATGGGGCTTTCGGGATGCTGGCCACTCATATGATATCTATATATATATTAATATATATATATATATATATATAATTATATAATATATATAATTATATATATATATATATATAATATATATATATAATATATAAATATATCATATAATATCTATACTTAATAACTATAAGTATATATATATTATATATATATATATATAATATATAATATATATATGATATAGTATATATATGATATATATATACGTATATATATATAATATATATATATAATTATATATATATAGGGTAAAGGACTTGCTATCTTGTGGCTCTTTAAGAGCAAGCACCTATAAAAGACCGGTTGGTAATGTTAGAAATTCATATTTGAAATTATATTTTTATCAACATAAGTAAGAATGGCAGTGAAAGTAAAAAAAAAGTAACAAGAAGTTCCTTTCTGTGAGTACTCTCTTGTAGGCGAATTGCAAGTCACAGCCTTTTCCAGTGCGTTTTTCGAACTTGCCTCTGACTCTTCGTTTAGCGGCGAAAAATGGTGATCGAAATTCGAGTTGCAGCCTCTTTTCCTTGAAATTTACCTCACTTGCCAGGAGATTTCTAGAGAGAGTTATCTTGAGGTGAATTTATTTCTTGATTCTTCTTGTTAATGTAATCTGACTCTGTAGTCTGACTGTAAGAATATGCTTCAAAGGACGAGTTTTATATATATGTTTCACTTTGACTTATGCTACACTTTGCTCGCAGCAAATTTGCAAAGTAGGAACATAAAGTAAAATTATTTTACAAAGTTATAATGGAGTGCTAAAAATATATATATATATATTAATATAGATATATATATATCTATATAATATATATACATATATATATATTATATATATATATATATATAATATATATCTATATATATATATACTAGTATTATATAGTATATATATAAATATTACGATATATATATAATATATATATATATATATATATAGTATATATATATATATATAATATCTATGATATATATGTCAGATACTATATGATATATTATATATTATATATATAATATATATATATATATATATATATATGAATATTAGTATTATAATATATATATAATATATATATATATATATATTATATATATATATATCATTAAAGGTGGGCATTAAGCGTAATCCGTTAATAACGTTCGTTAATTTTCCGTTAACTTTTAACGCTTCGTTAATTTCGAAAAAAGTAACGGACTATTAACGAGTTACATTTGTGAATTAACGTTAATCGATGTTAAAATTTCCCTTCACTCCGCGTTAACCGGTTACCCTCGAGTTTATACGTCTACGAGTTTATAAATTAATTTTCTATCAGATTTTTAAATTGTATTAGATTCGATTGATAGCAATAAACTTTTCTTCCACAAATTTTCCTAAACGCTCCTCTCAATGGCTCAAATGTGTTTATTCTTACAACGTTATTCCGTTTAGCGTAAATGTTTATATCATTTTTTCTTATGCTGTATACTCATTTTTTATTGGTTCGCTGAAAAAAAAAAAAAATAGTAACACAAAGTTCAATGAGTCAATAACTTCTTTCGTTCGTTACTTGCACTTGTTTTCTTGTGACTAGTGAAAAATCAGTAGGCTAAAAGCAGT
>JABUQX010086679.1:12500-25019 GCA_015478945.1 Trachelipus rathkii
TTACTTAATACTGTGGTAAAAATTTTTAAATGACGTCATTTTTGAACATTTTATAATAAATTTTTCATACATTCCGGGCAGAGGATTGCTTCATAAATTAGAAGCAATACAATACCTTTCATTTTACTTTACTTTAAATTAACTGTGTGCTTGCGCTTCCTTCTAAATTTTAAAAGATATATTTTTTTTTACTTTTCTTTTTTATTTAAAAACAACCTTAATTCTAACTTAAAATTACCCTAACACCCTAAATCTAACTTAAAATTACCTTAATTCTAAATTTTACTTTATTATTACTAGAGGTCTGCAAGGTTATCTCTCATAAACTGCCTTTGTTTAAGGGCAGCTTTTCTCTGAGGTCTTATTAATGTAGAATTGGCATTATTATCATCATCATCATTATTATCATTATTATTATTAGAGACAGGTCTGTTGCTGTTGTCATCATTTACAGGTGTTACATTATTAACAAAACCTCCTGTATTTAATTCGAGGGGGTAAAGGTTACTGATGGAATGTAACCCTACTTCACCAGAACCGGTTTTTAATTTCACTGATCTGATGTTATTATCATGACCTATTATTACATCCAACACTCTGCCCAACTTCCAAAATGGACGCGGTTTGTTGCTGTCCTTTATAAGAACCACATCTCCCACCTTTACTTTATCTTCCCAAATACCCTGAAACAAGTGTCTAGACCGCTCCCGGAGACTTAGGAGATACTCCTCATGCCACAAACGCCTGAACTCTTCATAGAGTTCATTTTGCTTTATGAGGGTAGAATCTAGCACCTCCTTGTTGGGTGCACTGCCCATCTGATATTCTATTGTATCAAAATTACTTTTAAATATTAAATTATTGTTGTACATTACTTTTAAAAAACAATTGGGCGTTATTGCCTCCAACTCAGAGGTACCAGATCTATAGGTTAGGGGTCTGGAATTGATGGCATTTTCTATGTCAGACAGAGTGGTAAGAAGTTCAAAATAGGTTACTTTACTCTTTCCAACAGCTTTATACAGACACTGTTTCATAACCTTTATTAACCTTTCCCAATGGCTACCTTGCCATGGAGAAAAGAGGTTAATTTTCACATGTTTGATTTGATTTTTATCAAACTCCTCCTTGAAAGCATTGGTATTAAAGGACTCTTCTATTATTTTGCACCCTTTATTAAAATATAATGCATTATCACTATATATGTACGATGGTATACTTAATTTGTTACAGAACCTTTTAAATGCTAAAAGAAAATCAGATGTGTTCATGGAAGGTACCAGTTCTAAGTGTACAGCTCTGATGTTTAAGCAAGTGAAAATTAAGATGTACATTTTCTCTAACTTTGAGGTGTTGTTTTTGACATATATATGAGAGGTGAAATCAATACCTGTGTGTTGGTAAGGTTTTATGAGATTCATGTGTGTTCTAGGTATGTCAGTGAAACGTGGGTACCTGTAAGAAAGAGCATTGTACTTCTTGCATGTAATGCATTCTAACAACACAGATCTTACTGCAGCTCTACCCTTAGGTATCCACACACCTTGATTTCTGATATAATTTAGAGTAGTACCAATGCCAAGGTGCTTTACTTGTTCATGGGCATATTTTATAAATAGCAATGTAAAGCCATGATTTCTTCCCATTAATATGGGATTGGCTTGTTCATAGCTAATTAGAAGAGCCTTATTAATCCTGCCCTTACTTCTCAAATAGCCCTTTTCGAGGAAGGGAGGAATATCTGAATCTTTCAAGGAAGTTACTTTTACTTTCTGTTTATAACTTTTAAAATTTAATTTCTATATCAAAGGATTGAAAATTGATTTATTTTTTAGCCAATACTTACAGACATTTGCTGGTAATCTAAACATTTGCTTTAATTTGCTAAGCCACTTTAAAAATCAGGGCGGATTCTTAGACTTTTCTATAGCAGGAAATATTTACTTATATTAAAATCTGTTACATGTACCTTCTACTCTATTTAACTTTACCATTAATAGAGGACGAGCTTCCTGTGGCGCACACTCAACCATAGATACTGGGGCCATTGTCTAAATCATTGGTTATCCAAACAGGACCATGATGCCAAGAGCAAAAATTTCTTTAAACTTTTTCAAAGTTAAACCCCTAGTTAACAATCACCAGATTTCGCTGTATTTACATATTTCATAAAAAACATTTACTTGTACTTTATTACAGATTGGAAGTAATTTAACCCATCATTTCGTTTATTCATATATATATGATTTTACTTTGTTTGGTCTGTTAATAACCAAAGCTCAAAACTACTTGTGAATCCACAGCAATATTAATGAATTCAAAATAAATGTTACTATATGCTTCCAAAATATTAGGTAAGCATTTCAATGCCAAATTAACACCCAAACTTCCTAGGTTTATTAGTAGGAGCCACCTTGGCTTTGGCAAATATAAAGGAGCTTTTATTATCATTATCCACTCCATAACATACAAATCCATAAACACTTTCAGAACTGTCACAAAAAAAATGCAAGCCATACTTATTCCCTTCAGAAAGAGCCCTCCTAGGTATTGCAATCGTATCCAGATGTTCGCAGTTATTGCGCAGTTTATACCACTCTTTCAGTATCTCTTCAGGCACTCTTTCATCCCAAGCCAAATTATGCTGCCACACTTGTCTCATCAACAATTTACCCCTAACCAAAATAGGAAGAGCAAAGTTAAGAGGATCAAAAAGCTTGGAAATCTCAGACAACAATTGACGCTTGGTCGAAATACTCTCCAGATATTCTACTTTATTGATATGCATACAGTCAGTCACCACATTGAAACTATATCCCAAGATCTTTTCACAACAACTAGAATGCTCTACAAAGGAGTTTTCTTCCTTGAACTTAACACGCAAAGCATCCGAGTTGCTATTCCAAGATCTCAAGATAAAACCTCCTTCTTCCATCCTTTTCTTACATTGATGATATATACTTACTATCTCACTTTCTTCTTGCATGCTTGTAAATATTAAATTATCCACATAGAAGCCTGAGGATAATATTTCAGTACATCTATCATGTGGATACTTAGAAGCATGATATTTCATTATATAATGCAGTATAAATGGGGAAGATGTAAACCCAAATATTAATGTAAGGTACCTATAAGCTTCTAGTTTCCCATTGTTAAACCACAAGAAGGTGAACCTATTCATATCTACTTCATCTTTTAACCTAATCATCAAAAACGCCTGTTTTACATCACTCATCACAACAGTACGATTTGTTCTGAACACAAGTAGTAGCTTTAAAAGTGAATTCATGAGGTCATAACCACTGTAAGCTGCTTCATTTAAAGATGGAAGAGTTTTATTACTTTTAAGTGAACAATTAAAAACTGGTCTTATTTTAGTGTGGTTACTTGTTCCGATTGCCTTATTATAGGGCGATGAGGAATGAATTTATATTTACAAATATCTGAAGAATCATTAAAATTTATATTTACTTTTTCAATTATTTTATCATTCAGTTGACTTTCAAAGACTTTATTGTATTCATTTATTAAATTATTTTGAGTTAATTTAGCAAACACTCTATTAGCTATATTTAAAGATATTTTAAAATTATTAGGAACTAATTCTATTTTGTCTTCATACCAAGGGAGACTTACATGATAATGTTTGTCTTTGAAAATCATATTCTGATTAAATAATTGAACTTGACATTTATCTACAGTGTTCAGAATTTCTTCGTTCTGCTTGATACCCAATGATTCTAGGCTAAACAGATTTTCCAAACCATTGTCTATATCAGAATCCAAAAACTGTTCAATGGGATTGAAATAACTTTTGGATGGTTCTAATACGAAATACACTTGTGTATTTAGCCTCCTGTTATTACATTCAGAATCATTTATATGAATTATAGCATTATTTGCTTCAACTTTTGACTGAGTTATGAAATTATTAACTTTTTTACTTTTTCTGGCCTCAACCAAACGCACAATTTGTTCTCTACTTAAAAAATTATAAATATTACCTATTGGAATTAATTTATTATTGCCAATATGCAAACAATGACCACTTGCAAAAGGTACAGTCTGAAAGGATGGAAACAAGTCTATAATTTCTATACCAAGTAAAACATCTACTTTAATATGACTATTTACAGGAGAATTATTAAAATTATTGTCAGCAAAATTTAAACCATTAAGTTTCATATTTTTAATAACATCAGGAATGCCATCTACTTTATAATTTATGTTCAATTCATCATCTATTAGAAAAGGAATGAAAACTATTTTCTTAAAAACTCTTACACCAATCAATGTTTGATGAAACCTTTTAATTTTAGAACCAATGAAAGTTTGCACCTCATATTCTATTATAGGAAGACTATTTACATTAGGTATTAACTTTTCAGCAGCTTCTCTAGAGAGATAAGACCTACTTGACGCTGTATCGATTAAACATCTGAAAACCTTTTCTTTACCACTGTAAACCATATTTAATGAAGTGGTAGGCGGAATGTATTCATTCTCTAAACTTTGATGAAAAGTTATACAATGATTGGTTGTTTTATTTACCACCTCACTAACATTACACAATGGTTGTATGTGTGATTTACTTCCACACTTACATGGAAACCTCATTTTATTATTGTTACCAAAACATTGTGCTTGTGGATGGTTACCAGCACACTGTTCGCATAATCCCAACTCCCTAACTCTATTAATACGACCTTCATAATTATTGTACACAGGACATAATCCTAATGAATGAGGCCCAGAACATAATTTACAAACCTTCTCAACCTCTTTTACTTTATTACCTGAGGTTTGAAAATTGGCTAAAGAATGTTGTTTATTGTTAGCATTATTTTGAGATGTTTTTTCTTTTTGAGGAGTAACAGGTGTACTTTTAATTTTAAATTTGAGTTTGTCACCTACTGTTCTTTCTGATGAAGAACTAGTGCATATTAAAGCTTTTATTATATCCTGATAATTTTCAAGAACTTCATTTATGTCAGGATAATTATGACCTACTTTTCTTATTAGGTCCTTTAGAAAAATTTTAGGAAGCTTTTTAACCACTATATGTGACAACAAACAACAGCCTGGACTCTTTGAGATTGTAAAATCCAAATTATGCACCTTTAGATCATAAATAATTGCCCTGATTTTATTTAATGCCTTTTTTAAAGATAAAAAATCTTTATCATATTTGGATTCTATATTAATAGCTATCAAAGAGGCAAACAAGTCATTTGTTATAGTTGTTACATCCAAATATTCTGCTTTCAACAATTCTAATGCTACTTTATAATGCTCTGGTATTATTGATAAATGAGAAATAATACTTAAGGGATAGTCCTTCAAAAAACTTAAAAGGTACATTAATTTAACAGAGTCACTAAGTTTAGGGTTATTACCAACAATATTCATGAACTGATTTAGAAAAACTTGAAAACTAATTTTATTTACATCCCCATCAAAAACAGCACAACTCATGATAGGTAATTTTACATTAGCAGTATGATCAATACTGTTTAAAGCTTCTACAAAACTGTCAGAAATTGTAGGTTCTGTTTTAGCAGCCTGTTTACTTTCAATATAATCATTAAAACCACTAATCTTAAGTTCTAAATTAAAATAATATTCACTCTGGTTTTCCAATTCCGATTCCATTGTAATGCCTTCAATTTCATGGTTCATTAAAATTTCTATCATTTTTTCATCCAATTCTTTTATTTTTATTACCAAAGAATTAATCTCATTTAATTGTAATTTACAGAAATTAATACCTAAAGAGTCATTATCCTTCAAAGTACCCAATTTATTGCATATAAAAGTAATACGTGACTTTAGCGTTGAACGCTTTTTCTTATAATTACTAAAATCTTCCATTTTATTCAAAAATTATTTATTCAAAAATATTTATTTACAGAATTACTTAAATAATGTTAATATAAGGAATTAAAAACATTTAAAGGCTCACAACTACTCTAGGCCTTCTTAAACGAGTGTGCAAAAAACTAAGTTTCAACTCTAGGGTCCTTATCTTAAGAACACAAATTCTTAGAAAATTGCATTATTTAAATTATTTTCATTACGAAAGCGCAACCACACAGCTTTATTAATAATACTGTACATTAATTAAGAAAATATTAACTATATTATAACAAAAAATCACAATAAGTAAGGTTCACTTAACTAGTAAATACTAAATAGGCTAATTGTTTACAAATGAAAATATCGATAGTGAACAAGAGCGATATTAATCGATATAAATCGATATTAAACGATTAATCAATATTAAAATTATCGATTATCGATTATTTATTACAAGAAACCGTTTCAATAATTGAAATCTCCTATTTTAGGCCCATGTGATCTAGCAATCTTACGACTTGTGGCGCCATCTTTGCGCATGCGCTATGCCACTTTTTGAAATTGTTTAAGTATTAAAACTTTTCAATAGTTTAAATCTTCACTAAATCACTTTTTAATATTAAGGCAAATAAACTTTTCACTTGATGAATAACTTTGATGAAAAATAATTAAACTTTTTTCACTTTGATAAGATCGTAGAGATCGTAAATTATTTCAATTGCGCAACATTTTCAAAAAATGTTACGTACATTATTCATCATTTTCAAATATATCAAAAAAGTTTCTTTCACTTTTTTGATTGAAGCGGCTCATTTCGCCACCGGCCTATTAATTAGTTTTTTCTAATCACTTAAAATAAAAAACATTATAAATTTATAATTACCTTAAATGTTCTGGTTTCTGATGTAGAAATAATCAAATAAATACTTTCCTGATTAGCTTCTCGGAGGTACCCCCTTGTCTTTGGATAAGATTTAAGAACGTTTAAGAACATTTAAGCACTTTTATTAACAATGAGTCTTTTTAATTGTTATTAAAGGCAAACAGGAGAATTCAACTTTGAAAATGCTTCTTTTCAATATTTAAGAACAACTTTATTCTTTTGAGTAACTTAAAATAATTAACTTTACTAATGACAGTTATAAAGTTTAACTTACAGGTTTTTCTTAGCCATGATCGTATAAACATTAAATAATAAGTTGCACAATACTGCATACAAACTTATTATTAAAAAATGAATCACAACTTATTGTATTGTTTAGGAACACTAAATATTGAAGACGTGTTCACAGAGTAATTACTGACGGAATACTAATGAATATTCTATATTGTTTTTCCTTACTGACCGCGATCTAGTTACGTCACCAGTGGCGGAGGAATTTTTACTGTAATATTCAAGTCTTTATTGATGACTCATTTTACTGTATTTTAATACTGTGGTCAAAAATGTTAAATGACGTCATTTTTGAACATTTTATAATAAATTTTTCATAATATATATATATAGCGTCGGGCGGGGTGACTGGGCTCATCTTTTTTAGAGGGGTGATTCGGTCCACTCTAAATATAAAAAAAATCGCTCATTTAATAGCCATGCCTTAGTACTACAAGTTTTATTTAGATCATCTTTAATTCTAGAGTATTTTTATATTTTTAAAAAATATATTAAATTAGGGTATAAAATGCCCTTCAATAGAATTTGTTTTGAAAAATGAGTTTTTTAACTTTGTTATAAAATAAAAAATTGTGAATGGATTTTAATTATTTTTTCAGTGTATATACTCGAGTATGTTAGCTTTAAACTGGCAAAGTAAATTTTTGTTCCAAACAGTACTAGTGGCAATCAAGGGCCTAACCTCTGGTCCGATTCACTTCACATAAAATTGATGATGGGGTCAATTGGACCACCATTGTTTTTCTATTTTATGTATTATTATTGACATTTTTATTACGTATAACTAATTTTAATATAATAAACAGTTACTTATATTAAGTAAAAATTGAAATAAAAAATGAAATTTATATAAAAATTAATTCCAAGTGTAATTTGTCCCAAATGGGGTGAATTGGGCCACCACATTTTATTCTTATTTTATGTATCATTATTGACATTTTTATTACTATATTAAATTTTAATATGATAAACAATTATTATATTAAGTAAAATTAAAATATAAAATTGAATTTATACTTAAAAGAGGAATTTAAACAGATGGTCTGATTTAAACAGATGGTCCGATTCACCCCCCAATGGTGGTCCGATTCACCCCTCCATGAGGCTGAATGAGCTTTATTTAAACTTTTATAAACTATGATTATTAGAATTACATTATTATTTTTTTGTGTGCTTATTACCTACTATAGAGACTTGGATTTTCAGAAGAAAAAAAATCCAAAAAAGTGCATTAGGGGAAAGTCGGGAGACCAAGTTATACCTAAAGTGGTCCAAGTCACCCCTCTCCCAACTATATATATATATAGTATATATATATATATATATATATATATATATATAGTATATATATATATATATATATATATATCTATATATATATATATATATATATATATATATATATATATATATATATATATATATATATATATATATATATATATATATATATATATATATAACTATTCCATCCTTCCCAACAGGACCACTTATAAATCTTCACTCTCTATATTCATCACCCCACCACCCCACCACCCCAAACCCCCCCAAAACACCTCACACCCCATATCAATATTATCCACATTTTCAAACCTTATTCTCGGAGGTGATTTTAACGCTCACCACTCCGCCTGGTATAAAGACTATCCCTCTGACCCCCGCGGCAACCATATCCTTAACGAATTAGAATCCCTTAATATCCTCAATTCCAAAAACCTCCCCACCCGAATCCCTCCCCAAGCAAACATATCCCCCACCTCTCCTGACGTCACATTCTGTTCCCCCTCCTTATATCACCGACTAACCTGGGACACCACTACTGACCTACAATCAGACCACCTCCCCATTCTTATTTCTCTAACCTCCTCCCATCAAACCCCCCAAAAAAAGATCACTACATACACCAACTACAAAAAAGCTAACTGGCCAGCATTCACTGACCACATTGAAACCCATATTAACCCCACACCAATCCATGACACAACATCCCTACCAGGGTTGGGAAAAAACCGTTTTTTTCAAATCGTGTTTTTTTCATGAAAAAAACATGCTTTTTTCATGAAAAAATGTTTTTTTCATGTTTTTTTCATTTTTTTCAGTTTTTTTCTTTTTTTTCATCAAATGTATTTTTAAAAATATAAAGAGGCTAATATGATATTTCACTTGAGTATTTTCATTTTTCAAATATAAGGATATTTGAAATTAAACAAATATTCCATTATGATTTATAAAATAGCAGAACTACCTTTCTCTTATATTTTATCAATTGTTTTCGTTACAATTTACAGTAGGTTGTAGCCTGCAGACTGCTGTTTGTAGGCTTCTACTTACTAATTTAACTATGTATTTTACATTTGTATCATATAATCATATTTATAATTTACTTTTAAATATTAATGTATATTATATTATATTTATATAGAATGAGTCTGAATGACAAAACTCAAAAGTGACTTAAGGGATGCAAATGAAATAATAAAAATATTGAAATTAAAATTATACCAAGATTGTAAATGAAGGAGGGTGAGTGAATGACTAAATTAAATATTTGGCTTTGGAATATCAACTTTTGATTCACTAATATCCCCACTCCCCAGACCCCACTCACTACTGACTAATGACTACTGTCAAGCTCATTATCACTGGGCTCAGGATCAGCCACATTTAATTTTGATATAACTAATAAGTCTGATATCTCAGTCGTATGAAGTATCATGTGAGAATGACTAGTGAAGGAGCAGGGGCAGTAGAAGGACTCTTAAGCTTTAGCTGCCTTAGCATAATAATCTCTCTCAGTTGGCAAATTTTCAGAATTTCCTAGTTCTAGATTATGAGAAATAAATACTAGTTTTTGCAACGTCTGCACAACAAAAGTTATATTTTATGCGGGGAGCCTTTGCAACCTTTTATTTCCTTAAAAAGTACAGTCACACAACTTTTTGCATGTGGCATTTCTAAATTCTGATTAAATAATTATGATAAAAATGTTACTGAAAGCTGAAACAGAGTAAGAAAACATTAATGAAGCCACAAACAAAATATTATGAATATCAAAATTCAGAATATAAAATAAAAATATGGAAAACCCATAAAAATTTTGAACACAAACTCAGGGGCTTCCACCTTGTAGGAAATTGGAACCAAAAAATGTCCAAATTAGAGCATATTTGCTAAAAATTTATAATATAATTGTTCAAACATATAAATTCCACAACTTAAATGAAAAAAACAAAAAAAAACAAATATTTTTCCTTGTTTTTTTCAGGCTGTGTTTATTTCATAAAAAACGTTTTGTTCAGAAAAAAGAGCTTGTTTTTTTCCTTTCCCAACCCTAATCCCTACACACCTCCATTATTCAATTAAATAACTTAATCACTAAATCAGTTAACTTATTAGGACATTAGAAATATAGAGACAGTAAAAAGCCACATGGGCCTATCGAGACTGCCCCAGTCAACCCACTACCCAAACATGCTCATGCAAATCCACAAAGCACCCTAGGGCTTGTCAATTTGTTGTAACTACAAATCCACCAATTTGGCTTAGTCAAAACTAATGATATATAAATATGATACCCAAACCATCCACATGCATTAATAACTAAGTTATGGTCACACATGCCATCTAACAATAACTGCTATAACTAAAAACCCGCCAATTTGGCTTCGTCAATATATTATATGATACCCAACCCATCCATAAACGAATCTAACCCTTTCTTAAATGTTGCAATCGAGTCACACTCAACAACCTCCTCTGGCAGACTATTCCAAAATTTAACAACCCTATTACTGAATGCATGCTTTCTTATATCAAGATGGCATGCTTTCTTCTTAATTTTCTTATTATGCCCCCCTGGTCACCTGTCCATGTCTACTATGAAAAATTTATTGGTCTCTATATCAATAGATGTAAGTATTTTGCAGACCTGTATCATGTCCCTCTGAGAAATCTCCTTTTACAGAAAACATTCCTAACTCCTTCAGCCTCTCCTCATAGCTCTTACCCTCAAACCCAGAAATCATCCTTGTTGCTCTACGTTGCACTCTCTCTAGCATATCTAAGTCTTTCTTTAAATAAGGGGCCCAAACTTGTGCGCAATACTCTAATACTGGCCTGACATAGCTATTATACACAGTTTACTTATAACCTCCTTGCTCTTGTAAACAACATTGCGATTTATTATGCCCAGCATCTTATTAGCTTTATTTCTAGCTTCCAAACACTGATTAGCTACTTTCAAATTACTGCTTATAATCACACCTAAATCTTTTTTCTTGGTCCACAGACTCAAGCCAATCCCCATTCATATCGTAGTTAAAACTTTTGAGTAACCTAGGTGAAGAACCTTACACTTTTTACTATTAAAATTCATTTGCCACTTATCTGCCCACCCAAGAAGTTTATCAAGATCATTTTGAATCTTTATACATCCTTCACTATTCCTAACTGAGGTGGCCACTTTGGCATCATCTGCAAACTTAGAAACCTTGCATTTAAGTCCCTGGTCTAAATCATTTATATATATGAGGAACAATAGTGGCCCCAGCACTGAACCCTGTGGAACACCACTCTTCACTATTTCCCATGATGATTTATTCCCATTTAGTTGTACACACTGTTTTCTATTTCGCAACCACTCTTTAATCCAACCATGTACCACTCCACCTATACCACATTGCAATAACTTTTTCATCAGCCTTATCAAAAGCTTTACTAAAGCCTAAATATGTAACATCAACTAGATCTCCTCGGTCAATGCAGTCAGTAATGTATTCCATAAATTCTAAAAGGTTTGTCTGACATGACCTACCCTTTCTGAAACCATGCTGTGGAGTCGTACAATACCTTGTTATCTTCTAAATATTTCTATATGACCTTTCAGTAACTTTTCCAGAACCTTTTCCAACCAGAGATGTTAAGCTAACTGGCCTATAATTTCCCAAATCTTCCTTACTACCTTTCTTATAAATAGGCACAACATATGCTGTTTTCCAGTCATCTGGTACCTCACGAAATGTAAAAGATCGCTTAAAAATCAAATACAGTGCCTTTGCAATGCTGGTACAACCCTCCTTGAGAATTCTACCAAATATACCATCAGGACCTGCAGCTTTACTTTGATCAATATGATCTAATAAACGTTTAATATCTTTTACCTCAAATTCAAATTCTGTAAGTCTATTTGTTACAAGCATACAAGAACTATTAGTCTCCAAACTATTATCTAATCTTTCCTCAGTAAACACTAAAACAAAATAAGCATTGAAAATGTTGACCAACTCCTTATCTGAACTCACTAAATTTTCATCAATTTTAATTGGACCAATTGTCCTATTCTTACTTTTAAATTTATAAAAGCTAAAAAACTTCTTCAGGTTCTTATTACTATTCCTTGCTAAATTAATTTCTGCCTCTCTTTGCCTTTCTTATTGACTGGTTAAGTTAATTTCCATTTTCCTATAATTTCTAAATCATCTTCCCCT
>JABUQX010086680.1:0-27500 GCA_015478945.1 Trachelipus rathkii
GCACACACACACACACACCACACAACATGTCACTACACACACACACACACACACACACACACTTAATTATAAACGTATAAAATTTATAACTAAAATATTTCAAAGTTTCTTAAAACTTCTATAGGAGGAACGTGTGTTATTTTTATTTATATTACAATTTATATATTATATATATCATAGTATATATATATTATAATATATATATAATTATATATATATATATATATATATATATATAATACTCACTTCCTATATCTTACTGCTTACATCATATTTATCATGTAGTAAGTATAAACAAAGCAAAATAAATTCTTCTGTATCGATATTTTATTACCATCCTTTTAGAACTGCATTTAATAAACAACAAATTATTTTCATCTATTTATATTATGATATATATGCTGTGTAAATATTTCGAACGCTTTTTTAAATAGCCGGAAATATTCCCATTACAAATAATAGGCCTTCATTATTATGTTATATTATATATTATTCATTATTATTATTATCTATTATATATTATTATATATTATTATTAACTTATTATTATTATTAATTATTATTATTAATGTATATATTCATTATATATTATTATATGTCACTTCTATATTATTATTTATTCTAATGTACATACTGACATCTCCAAAGAGTAAAAAGCGACGGACAGCAAACAGCTGCGCTTCATCGCCAGATGTGAAGACATGGGAGATCTCGCTCTGGATGTGATGACTTAAACTAACTTTAGCCCCTAAATTTAGGATACGACTTTTTCCGCCCAGGACTGTGATTTAAGCCTAACACCAGTTCGAAAGGTAGCATGGACAAGAATCAAAAAAACCGTACATGCTTATTATCAATTATTAATTATTTTTTAAAATATATATATATATATAATAACTATAATTACTATATTTCTTACATATATCATCATACTTATATATATATCACATATACTATAATATATATAACTATACTATATATATATATATATATATATATCTCTATATAATATATATATATATATATTATATAATATATATCTATATACATCCTATATATATATAATTATATATAATATAATATATATACTATATCATACCAATTATAATCTATACTCAACATAACACTACTAGCTATATACTAGCTAACTATATCATATACTAGATCTTGTAGATATATTATAATGTTGAAATATTTACAGTATCGAAAGGTAGCAATGGAACAGAGAAATCAAAAAACGCGTTGTTCTCATCATTTATTATTATTATTCCGATTCATTTTTTTTTTTTGATATCGAATGGTCGTCCACACTGAAAGCATGCGACATGGTGAGAATTCTTTAACAGAGTAAGAAGGAAAAGAGCTTTCCTTCATATGGTGAACGTGGATGGAACGTAAGCCCCTACAGCTCTATACCTGCACACATACACTCTTGTGCTTGTTAAGAACTTCATCTAAGACACCTTACCGAGAGCTTCAACGGTACACTGCTAAAATACATGTACTTTTCATTATCACATCTACCCTTAGGCCCTGGAACACGATGAACAAATAACCCTCTACAGATCTTAACTCATCTTTAAATCACCTAGAGTCGCTTACGCTGTCGTGCTGCGAGCCACATGTTCTTTACCCAACGTGGTATGGTCATGAAACTGTTAATTATACATGAAAGTAAAAAATAAGCGATAATAGAAACTTTACTGCATATTTTAGAAATTTAATAATAATAGACACATATTTTGACAATGTTATATATTACTCACAGGAATATTAAACATATTATCAAGCCATTAATAATATATCTTCCAGAATATTTTATAATATATCCTATATATAATATATATATATATAATATAATATATATCTAATATATATATATATTATATATATATATATATATATATATATATATATATATATATATATATAATATATATATATATATATATATATATATATATATATATATATAATATATGATATATATATATATATATATATCTATATATAATATATATACTAGAATCCTTTTAACCCGATCACATATTACACGACTATATTACTTCACACAAATTAAAATAAATCAATGACCTCATCAACGAGGATTTTATGCATTCTTTGTCCATGCTACTCTTCGAACTGAGCGTTCGGTTTAGGCTAAATCCACGTCCAGCGGCGCAGGGAACACAGATCGTATCCTAAGACTCTTAGGGCTAAAGTACAGTTATTTCTATTCAAACACATTCAATTCCAGAGTCGAGATATCAGATCATATTCACTAGTCTGACGTCATAAATGATACGGTTGTTTCTCTCGCTCGATTTTGCTTTCGTGTTGGTAAATATCTATGTTCAGCATAGATACACATAATCATATTTAATAATAATTAATTAATTATAATATATTTACTAATTTAATAATATATAATATAATAATAATAATAATAATATTTCAATAATTATTAAATAATTAGTAATAGTCTAATAATAATGAATTGTGAGTAAAAAAAAGTGAGGAAACGTTATTTGCTATAAAAACTTTGACAAATATTCTACAGTCACATGAAAGAATAATATAAATGTATGTAATAATTGTTTTAGTTTTTTAAATGAAAATTCTGGACAATGATTTTAAATAAAACTATATCGTTAATCCAGAGATAGAATTTATTTTGCTTTGTTTATACTTCACTACATTGATAAATAAATGATGTTATGCAGTAAAATAAGATGAAATGTTTTGCACAGACATAGAAGTCAACTTAACTAATTAAACCTTTATATCTATATTATCAATATATATTTAATATATTATATATAATAATCATATATAATAAATTTCATCTGATAAATATATATATATATTATATCTATACAATATATAATATAATAATAATATATATATAATATATTATACACACACTATAATATAACTATCTAACTAACTATAATCTTATATAATATATATATATAATCAAATTGTTAATAATTAGGACAATGAAAAAACATCAACAGTTCCTCCCTATAGAGTTTTTAGAACCCTCTTAGAAATAATCTTATAAGTATATACATGTACCGTTTATAATCTATAGTGTGTGTGTGTGTGTGGTGAGTGTGTTTTGTGCTGGTGTGTGTGTGTGTGAACATTAACAATCCTCTCCATAGCGTAAATCTCTCTCATTCGCAAATAGAACGCACGCTCGGTATGCATCCCTACGGAGGGCATCACTTGTGTGTGGTGTGTGTAGTGCGTGTGATGTGTGGTTGATGTCGTGATGTGTGTGTGTGTGTGTGTGTGTGTGGTGTGTGTGCATAATGTCCTAGGTCGGCGGGTGTTATACTTCATTGACTTCATGAGTTTTTTAGAGACTTGTATTGTGATGTTTATGTGTTGCTGTTTCTGGAAATTGTTCTTGTATTGTAGTAGTAGTAGTTCAGTAGTAGTTAGTCAGTAGATAGTTAGTCAGTAGTATGTATAGTTCAGTAGTAGTATAATTAGTTGGGCATTATTATATCCACCTTTAATAGTGTAGTACTAGCAGTTGACACGTTGTTGAGCTAATAGTAGAAGCCGAAGAATCACATCATCCAAGGCTGAACTCTAAGATGGTAATCAATTATATATAATAATATAAAGATCAATATAAAATAGCTATTTCATATAATAATAATAATAATCACATTCAATGAATGCTTCCAGTCACCATTGATTATGTAATATGGTAATTCATTCTTCTGTAATAATAAAAATTAACATAGAATACTATATAAATACCATATAATTAAAAATAATTACTCACACTCTCACACACTCTCACACACAGACACTCTCACACATAACAGATTTGATTTTTTTAAAAAAAAATGTTTGAATAATCTTCAGTTACAAATTAATGGGTACCTAATACAACTGTACAATGAATTACTAAATAACACAAGTAGTTTTAATAAAATAGTTTCATTATATATTTAAACTACTGATGAGCAGTAAAGCATTTAAGCACTAAAGCATTAAAGCTTTAAAGCTTTAAAGCATTAAAGCAAAAACCTGTTGTTTCCCACTGTTGCTAAGTATTTGCGCTAACATGATTTATTTCTGGTTTTACAATATGTATTTTTGTGCTATGTAAAGTATATGTCTTACCAACTGAAATTTTCTTTTAAATTTTAATTAACACAAGTCGAATTGTGTAATATGTTCCTTCTCATGACATAATTCATATGGATGGATGGTGGTGTTGATTCAATGTCTTGTTTTGTGCTGATTCTGTATTGTATTAACTCTAAGGCTTTCAAGTAGGCTATTCTTAAGAAATGTAAAGAAGTTTATAATTGTGAATGGCTATGTTGTTGTTGTTTCTGTTGTTGACGGTGTTGATTCTGATTGTATTAACTCAAGGCTTCATCGGTTTCAGGTGTTGAAGATTATGATTGTGAATGGCATTGTCCTTTGGTGTTAGTTGTTGTGGGGCTGATCACATTCTGTTGTATTAAACTCCAGGCTTTCATATGGCTTTCAGAATGTATGAAGAATTTATGATAAGGAATCAGGCATTGTTTTATGTTTGTTGTTATGTCCGTGGGTGCTGTGTGTTGTATGCACTGTTGTAACATTGTTTCTTTTGGTTGTCTTAGTTGTGTTTTGTTGTTAGCCACAATTGTTGTTGTTGTTGTTGTTGTTGTTGTGATTACGCCATGGTTGTTGTTGTTTTCTAGTATGCGTAGAAATAATGTTTCATGGACTGGTGGTTCGTTTTCTGATCCTTGAAGCTAATTGTAATCATGCTCTAAGTTTTTCATTGTCCCAGAATTTTTTTATAAAAGCATTCTTTCTTAATATTATTTACAAGTAGACATGTGATTGGTGTTTGCATCTGTATAATTGTCTTGATAGTCGGACGATCCACCCTTCATAATCCTCTGGTGGTGAAGTGTACTGTGTAGATGATGTTTTCATTAGCGTTGTGGTTGTTGTTGTTTTTTGTGTTAGTTACTCATGTTTATGTAATAACTCTACAAGTTTCATCGTAATCCAGAATGTAGAAAGTTTCTCTGAGCGAATGAACGATCTGTTTGAAACAAATGGTAGTATTAGTATTAGACATTCAGTTTCATGCATAGTGGTAGTAGTACGTAGTAGTAGTAGCCATTGTCATTGTGATCGTTGTAGAAGCACACGTTGTTATATATATATAACTTATATAACATATACATATACTTATATATATATATATTCCTATATAATATATAATATATATATTATATATATATATAATATAATATATATATATTACTTATATACTATTATTATCATATATAACTATAATATATAACGTCCTAATGGTGTACACGTATGTGGTGTGTTCCATCGGATTCAGCTCCTACCAGATTTCAGGTGGACGCATCCGATTTTGCTGTTGTTGAGTTGTTGTTGTTGTTGTTGTTGTTTGTTGATGTTGTTCAGAGTTGTTGTTGTTGTTGTTACGTAACCTTCGGATGGATGTTCTCAGGATTGTCAGGTTGTTTTTGTCATTGATTCTGATTGTACAACTAATCTCAAGGTTCTTTGTCCTCAGATGTTTTTTATACAAGTTTCTTTTAATTTCTAGATTTATACAGTAAGAATGTGCAATGTCGGATTGCGCAATTGTTTTTGATTGATGCGGCTGTGATGTTGTGCAGATGATGTTCAATGAGTTGTTGTTGATATGTTTGTTAGTTGCGGTGTATATGAACTCAGTCACCTTGGATGTTCTTTGTTGTTTGGCGGTCGTTCTGTTCTAGCGTTGTCCTAGGTGTAGATCTCGGACTCTTCCATGGTCTTGATTGCGAAGAAAGCACGATGAATAAGAAGACAGAAGAAGAAGACGACCAGAAAGAGAAGAATGAAGAAACGAAGAAGACAGCAAGAAGTAAGACAACGAGAGAATGAGAGCAGAAAAGAAGACGACAGTAAGAAGTTCTACCAACGGGCAGAAAATTCAAGTTAAAGACCCACATACAATTATATAATCAGTCAATAAATAAACATTAAATTTAATCCAAATAATAATAATAATATAATATCATATTAATACATCATCAATAATAATAATTCATAATAATAAATAATAAATAATAATAATAATATTATAAAGAGGTAAGCAGGCAGCGAGAAGCATAGAATAATATAAGTTGGCAAGAGATCCTTGCAGGTTTGAAGATAAAATTTGATACGTGATTGAACATGAATGACAATCGTAAATTTGTAGTGGCTGGGACATGATGGTTCTGTTTCATACGCTCTGGAAGACGCTGGCATTGTCTCCACATGTCATGGCTTGTTGTTGTTGTGCTGTTTTGGTTGTTGCCTGTTGTTTCATGGATTGTCATGTGGCATTGGTTCTTGACTCTCGTTCCGTTGAGCGCATGTGAGCGTTGTAGCTTTGTCGATTGATGAACGAAGAAGATAGATGATCGGAAGAATGAAGAAAGAAGAACGAACAGAAGCAAAAAACACCTTTCCATAGCTTTGTTGTTATACAATCATAATGACACGAAATGAATAATCAATACGATAACTCAATAATAATTCAATAAGTAATAGTACAGCAGATATAATAATAATAAAATAATGACATAATAATAATAACGAAAGGGCGGTGAGGGGTGTGTATAACACTCCATGCGTGATCGAGCTTAGTGAATCTCACGAACCCTCGTGTTGTCGCCACAGCCTACAGGAGCCGCACAAGTCTTATGCTACCATATCAAACCGTCCACGGTTAGGGCTTAACGGGAGGGTTGGGCGGTACATAATAATAATTAATAATATATATAAATAATAATACATACATAATAATAATAATAATAATACAATATAATAATATGATTATAATCAATATAATAATACGAAGGGGCGCATACATTGGCAATCAGATCTATTTGCAGTTTGAAGAATAAAATCTTGTATGATTGAACCATGATGAAAATGATTTGTAGTGGCTTCGGACTGATATTCTGTTTCATGCGTTCTGGATGAATGCTAGCATATGTCCTCACTGTCTAATAGGCTAGTTTGTTGTGTTGCTTGTTTGTTGTTGTTTGTGCTGTGTTTCATGGATTGTGGGGCGCATTGGTTTGACTCTGGTTCTTGAGCCCTGATGTAAGTTGGAGATTTGCACCGATGATGAAGAATAATGAGATAGATGAAGAAGTAAGAAGAAGACGCGACAAGGAGCAGAGAAGAAGAACAGAAGAAAACACTTCATAGCATTGTGTTTATAATCATATTGACACGATTCAATAATGATCAATAATAAATAATACTAATAATAATATAAATAATAAAAATAATAATAATAATAATAATAATAATAATAATAAATAATAATAATAACAGAAAGGGGGTGAGGGTGTGTATAAACCACTTCCCATGCGTTAAGATAGACTGCGTCATCAACGAACCCTCGTGTGCGCCAGCCTACGGCGCTCACAAGTGTATGTAAATATATAACAAAGTCGGTTAGGGCTTAAGGGGGGTTGGGCGGATGATGATGATATAATAATTTAATAATAATAATAAATAAAATAATAATAATAATTAATAATAATAAATAATACTAATATAACGAAAGGGGGATACAGTCCGTGATAGCTTTAAGAAAATCAATCAGTAGCAGTAGTAGTTGTAATAACATTCAGGAACGGTGTAGTAGTAGTACCTGTTGTAATTGGCGTCGGTAGTAAGTAGTAGTAATAAAGTCAGGGTAGTAAGTAATAATATATATATATATATATTATATATATACTTCTTATATATATATTACTACATAATTTATAATATTATACATTAAATATATTATAAATAATTTATATATAATATATATAATAATCAATAAAAACAAGTTAGTAATATATATATATAAATATATATATATACTATATAATATATAATATATATATATAAATATATATATACATATATTATATATATATACTATCATATATATATATATATATATATATAATACATATATATATACTATATAACTTAATTAAACTACATAACATACAAGTATTAATATATATATAATAACTATTATCATATAATATATATATATAAATATATATATATATATATACTATATATATATATCATATATATATATATATATAATATATATACTATATATAACTATATATAACATTAAGTTCCATTTGACAAGAAATCCGAGTCTTATCTTTTAAACACCTTGAGGGCATAGATTAAAGTAATCAGCGCGAAGTCGAAGCTTTAACCCTTTTTGACCGAGCATTTATCTATCAAGATACGATATTAAATTATACTCTTTATTAGCTTTGATTAATCATTACCGTGAACTAAATTAGGTAATCTACCATGAAGTCGAAAAGCATGGATGGGAAATATTTTATTTTATCGTATTATCCAATAACTATAATAATACATTATAGAGCTGAAAATCTGGTACTTTACTTATTAAACGCAAGGGAGTGACTTCAGGCCGGGAAGACTTCAGCACGGGTTCACGGGATTAAGCACTTCGCTAGCTTCACCGTCACGTGCTGGATAGCGACCGAAAGGGAACGAAGACTTCCGAGAGATTCACATCTCGTCAATCTTTTAATATCTTAAGAAGGCACGAAAGAGAGTGGGGGAGAGTAGGAGAAACTCCCTCTCTCCTCAATGACGACTAAGTCTGACGTAGCAAGGCAAATGCAAGCGATGACGTAGCAGGTGAACGAAACCGAATGCGAACGAGTGGCGAAAGGCGAAAGGCGAACCCGGACCCGGTGGCGAAAGTTGGAGACCCCCTGGTGACCGGATGCGGTGGCCGAGGCCGTGGACCAAACCCTGAATCGATGGCCTCGTTAACCATACTACCTCAACTTCCTCGCCCAGCGGGAACCACCGTAAGTGTAGGTGTACGTGTTGTGTCGGTGACGTGTGTAGTGCGAGAAGAGAAAGATACACGAGAGGAGAGCTAGGGCGGCGCACATAGATGATGTCACGTCATGGCAACACCGAAGACCACAAGGAGAGTGGACGTAAAGAGGAGGGGAGATGGAGGGGATAAGAGGAGGGACGGGTAACGTGCTGTGTGTGTGGCGGCTGGGGCGGGCGGTTGGTTCGGGGGGCCGGGCGGTTTCTCTTGTCTTTTTGGTATTGGTTGGCGCTTGTGTGTGTGTGTGATGCTGGAGGCTTTGTCAATGAGAAATCAACATCTCGTGTAATGTTGTTGACTGCGTCATCAACATACCCACTCGCTGGTGCACCCTACGGTAGTCCACACACTCATCGTGTAAATATATTGACCATTAAACGGCCACACAGGGGGAAAAAGCGGGTGTGAAGGGGTAACATAATAAATCAATTAATAATTATATATACCTATATATGCAATAACACTCATCTATACATACATACATTATACAATTCATCGTGTACGCCGCGTAAATCGATAACGTGCTACGTACCATATATGAACGCTTATTTCATGTGCGTTACCTTCCTTTTCTAAGTACTCACTCCAATTACTATATCTCACTACACTATAATATATAATATATATGAACTATATCATATTTATATATATATAAATATACTATTATATATATTATATATTAATACATATATATATATCATATATATAGTATATTACACTATTACTATATAGTCTTATACTATATAACTCATATATATATGTTGGCTTTGTTCATGTTTATACAGTTTATTCGAGCACTAAGGTATTTAGAGTTAGGTTAGGTCTATGATTAAATTTTTATTAAAAATTTTAACATTTTTATACAGTTTATTTAAACTATTCTTCGATAATGTTGCAGATTTACTTCGATGTGAGAATATATCAGCTATGTTGTGGCAACATATGTTCTTAGTCCTAAGGTATGTTATTTAGCGTTTATTGAAGAATTGTTCAAACTTTGTTATGGTTAGCTACTTTATTTCTCGTATAGAGTTCACGTATGATTTAGATGAGTTAGCGGTATATAGGATTATTTTAAGGTTATGTTTAATATACAATATTCAAATCTAAGCATGCATAGTGGATACCACTTAGTTATATGATTAGAAACGAGGGTATAATGTCAGTTATGCAATGGCACATGCTTTATGCATACTTTCACTGTATGTTAGCGCTGAATAAACTATGATTAATTGATAGCAGTATATTCGATTCGACGCCATACGGTTAATTTTTAGACTACTTAAATGCTATAGTATAATAAGATTGAGTATTGATATGTTAGCTAAGCCTGATGTTAACGTTGAAATTTGAATGTTAGATACTACCTTTAACTGCTTTAGGTCAATAATGAAGCTTTCAAATATGACTTAAAGCAATAGAATCAATAGATATGGTAATGGGTGAGAGCGCGGTAAGTGGAGTAGTTATGCTTTACTACGAGCACTATTACACTTGAGCTTAACATGTTTACTGCTGTAAAGTTCAGTAAACTATCACTTTGCACTATGTTTACTATTTGAATTCAAAGAAGCTTATTTTTGATGCTCAATCCTTTTATAAATAAATAGACCAAAATATGAGACTGTGAAGCAATAGATCAATAATATCATAGATAATCATGGATGGGTGGAGAAGAAGGTATGGTGAAAAGATATTACTATTACTGGGCCTTTTCCTGAGCTTCACTGCATCCTACTGCTTTTACTGCTTTTGGGTTCAATAATATCAATTCACTTACTATGATTATTTTAATTCAAACAGACACTTATTTCTCTATGTTTAGAGTCTTAACAAAGACAATATGACTATAAAGCAATAGCTTCAATAGTCATCAATACCGATCCATGTGACTGGGCATATGGAGGAGGAGGCCACGGATGGATCCTGGTCTGTCTCTTTCACATCACTTTATTCGATTCTAACTGATTTTTTTAAAAAACTGCTTTAGGGTCATAAATGCACCAACTTATTAACGCTTTACAATCAATGTATACAACAGGATATCCACTTTAAGAAAACTTAAATTAACGTCAAGTTTGTATTTTGCAAGTGGTTCCAAAATACCATAAAAGTTTTATAAAAAATATTTATATTTTCTATAAACATAAAACTAAGAACGAAGCATTAAATTTGAAAATAAATAATTTTTTTTTAATAAAATAATTAAAATAAATTAAATAAACAAGAAGTTCTTCACAAACAACAACAGATTTTTTGAATAAATAAAAAATAAATAAAATTCAAAAAAAAAATGAAGATAAATAAATTTGAAATAAACAAAAATTAAAGCAAAGTATAAATGAAAAAAAAAGCTTTATAAAATAAATAAAAATTTAAAACAAAATGAAACTTGTAAAATAATAAAGATTTCAAAATAAGTAAAAACTGAAAACCCACTAATAATATACGCAGCCAATATATAATATGTTTCAACTTTTACAAATTTTTTTTTAACGTTTATACAAAGAAAATGAGATCTTGTAATAATATAAATGTCATGGCTTTCAACTTATCTTCAGCAAACGGGATACTATATGTCGACACATATAAATCGATGATCCTGTACATGTTCTGAACAATACAATCAGTCCAATTGCTGAACACAGGAAGAGCTTGCTATTAGGTCATCATTAATAAGCACCAATGTACCTCTCAAGACAGATACGTGTAGCTGGCCAGAACAAGAGCAAGCAGCTTAATATTAATATAACTCCATTGGTGCCAACTATCCATATATATATATTATACGTATATCTATATATATTATATATCCCCACCTATAGTATCACACACCATACCATTATTTGGTAAACCATAATAATATTATACTATATATTTATAGCAGACTATATTTAACATATATTATTAAGATTTATAAATTCGTAATACATCAGCGGTTAATAAAACCACTATATGTAATATCATAATTATAATCTATATTATAACTCAAGTAATCGACACATATTCTAGCATATATCAGTTATGAATCTAAATTATATCCATATTAGCTACTGAATTACATGTCCAACTTTTAAGGGTAAATTCCCATTTTATGGTAACAGACACCACCTAGGTTTTTGAGAGGAGGAGAGGTACATCGGTGGTACACCGATCATCATAAATGGGGACCCATTGATCCAATTTCTGATTCCTTTCCGTGAAACGGATCATCCTATTGTCTTTCTTTCCCCATCTTAATTCTCTCTTAAGCCACCTCAAACGTGCATTTTTTCTTTCTTTGGTTTTTCTCTGTGATCCTTGGGAAATTTCAGGTCACATCCTTCCTGTAATAATATGAATCCTCATATTTTCGAGAGACCTACGAGCTTATTATATAACATTATATACATTTAGATACAAATTACTAAATTATTAAACAAATTTATTTACTAGTATCTATTAATAAGTATATGTGAGTGTTGTCAAATTATATATAAGACTGCTGAAACTCCTTCTGAACACGTCCTCCTTACCCAATCCTTCCTCCGTGCATTTCTCTTTCCGCTAAAGTTCACTTCTTGTGACTTCTCTTCATTTTAATCAAGGCGGGGCCCTCCTCTTACTGGGGGTCCCTCCTGGAACACATATTAGAAATTGAAACCTATCATTCGAGATCTGCGTCAATATAACAAAAAAACTAATATAGCACACCTTTAAATAATTTGACCAATATATGTTTGTTAGCCAGTTCACTGGGCCTAACCAGACTTCCGTTCCGGCCTTATCCGCTCCGGCTTCAGTGCTCTCGACCTTATAAGATTCTTACTTATTCTTTTTCTTCATCCTTCCCTCCATTTTTTATATATATATATATTCTTATAGTGCCTTCTTCCTTCCTCACTCTCTTTCCGCTGTTCTATTTTCCTCTACTGTACACTCCTGTGCCATTCTTCGTTTTTCTCTGGGTACGCTCCCTCGGTCAGGGATCACATCAAGAGATACACTCAGCTTGAGAGAACTTGAAGAACCTCATCGAGTCAGGGTGATCTTAACGGATTTCTTTAAAACATTTTATGCTCTAAACATATTATACGAGCCTATGATTCTGTTGTCCTGTTTGTAGCCCAGTATATTTCACAACATCTGAACTCTACCAGGTCTTCTGGCTACCGCACATTTGTCACCAGGCCACTTAATCTCATGCTCCTTACACGCCTCACTTGCTTCATTCCACAATCCATATCTATAGCTTTCACTATTTTTATACTGTTGCATCACCACTCTTTCATGTCATCCCATTACTATCGCCGTACATTTCTGTCTTTAAGGTAGCGCGGGCATCAGCACCTATTCGCTCCGGGGAGTGCACAGGACATGTAGCTCTCGTACTAAGTAACGATGTTACATTATCAGTAACCTATGACTGTAGAGGATGGCGGTTATTATAAGTTTGGGAGATATCATATCGCACCTTTACATCCCCGCAGCATCTAAGTGAGACTGTTTTAGGTTTGCGGTCACTAGTGCAGTGCCAGCGCTTACAGATATTACATAGTGCTAGTTGCTGAAGATGACAGCATACCGGTGCGGAGATCTACGTACGTGCTTATAATAAATATTAATTAATCATTTAATTTAATTTATTTATTATATTATTCATTCAAAGGTAAATTACACTCTCATTCTAATTTGAACCCTTTCAGGTTCAATAGAATGATTAATGACTTTTTGACATGTCAAAAAGTCTACGAAATTTTCCCTTCCGGGTATATTTATATTCATTGTAAACTTTCATTTACTTATGAGCCTGAATTTTAATGTCATTTTTTCAAGCTGTTAGCTGTAAGTTAATTTGAATGAAGTTCAGCATTAGTGTCTTTACATATATTATTATTTGCTTAACCGTGTAATAGTTTATCATATTTAATTTTACTTTCATCAAACTAGTCATTATTTCTATCTAATAGAAGGTAGTTTTCTTCCTTTAATCTTTGTATGTTAAGAAAGCATCATTCTAAATACATATTTTTCACCACACCACAGGGTGGAATGTTATTAATTTGCTATTAAATAATCATCTTGGTTCCATGACAATAACAGAGTGTTCCTCACATTCAGGTTCCCAGCTGTTGCTGTATAATTTGCTCCTTTTTTCCCGTCGAATCCAATTACATTGAAGGTGTTAAAAGTTATTATTCTAATTGCATTCCTGATGACATTGGTTGCCCAGCCCGTTTTTTCTCATCCATTTCCAACTTTTTCCTATCCAACATATTGCTTTCATTCAATTTCCTTATATCCTTTAATGGTGCATTCACAATAGCAGCAGTTGCCCTGTAGCTTACACCTTAGTTTTTGAGTCTTATTGATGGAGACAGGATTAACATTGTTGGTTGTAAGCATTTTTGATAAATTCTGGAAAAAAAAGGTCATCAATACCATGTTCTTCAGTCACTGTTCCAGTGAATTTAATTACCTAACTATAATAAATATTACAAGTTATTACATTCCTGTTAGTCTGAGTATGAAGTTTTTTTGCACTAATATTTGCTTCATACCTTCCTTAAGTTCATATACTACTACTATCTAAAACAATCACCTACCTTTTACCCTCCCTAAGACTTTTAAAATTTAATCCACTTAAGGCCTTTCCAATTTTATTTTATTGCGCCTTCTTTTCGTACAACCTGTTACTTAGTCATTTACTCAATTGGCCGTATGTATGATTTTTCTTCTCATTCTTTATTTGACCTACAATCATGTATAATCCCATACATTACCAATAAATAGGGATACTCAAAATTTTTTCATACTGTAAATCAGATTATTTATGGATTTTTTTTATCATAACAGTTGCATGTGCTTAAATCATGTCCCAAGACATCTTAATCTAATCATGACTTTAATACCATCAGCTTTAGAAGTCATCATATTCCCTCTGCAATTGTGAGTCTTATATTAGTTTCAAAGCTGATTCTATATTTCAGTCTTTGATTACGATATTTCAGTCTTTATTAGGGTTTTATTTCTTGCTTTATGGGTATAGGAAAGGATATTTAGTTCCAATTGGTTTCCTAACGTCCATGTCAACATCTTGTAGCTGTTACTTAAGAGCCCTTTTTGAAGGTACATTGTTTAATATTTACATTAGCGATGTTATTACAACAATCTGCTCTGAAGGATAGTCATCGAAGGCGGAAATTCACATAGAAATTCCAAAAGTTAATAATATCATGATTTGCTTCCTAGGTACGACAGTTATTATCGATCTTATAATTTTTATTTATTTATCATATAAAGAAATATTATATAATATATATATATACTTATTAACTAAATATAATATTTATATATATATATATATAATATATATCTATATATATATATATATTATTATATATATAATATAATATATATATATAATTATAATTATAATACATCTTCCACTTCTTCGATGTGGGGTTAAGAAAACTTAATTAAATATTCATCAATATATTTTTATTATACAACATCTAAATAATACCCTTAAAAGTGAGAATTATCCACAATCAAGTGCCTAAGGAGTATCAATTTCATAAACTTGTTCCTTAAGATCATCTACTTTTGGTAACCTGAAATAATAATAATAATAATAAAAATAAAATTAGTTCTCTCAGAAGGAAAAGAGATTGCATTCATAGTTAGCTTCGATAAAAGAGAAAGTTTTAATAAGAATTCCTCTAAAAAAAAATCAGTCCGCCCAAAAAAAACACATCGGGAACTAATCCTTTTCTCAGTGAATCGGACGCATAAAGAGTAAAGAAATCCAAGAAAATAAAATCGGGTGCAAATCTCTCCTCAGCCAAATCTATGATCTCTTTTTAAATAATATCTTAATCATATTGAAAAGTTGTCATAACTAAATGTTAACAATAAGTTTTAAAATATCGCAAAAAATGAAAAAGAGAATTTTTTAAGAAAAAGGAAAATCCCATTAACAATAAAATGAAATTACAAAAACAAAGTCACCCATTTAACATTGTGTAAACGCTGTTCTTTAAAATATTCTAGGTATGTGAAAATTTTGACAAAACGAAAAATATCAGCGTCTTTAAACTTCCATAAAGAACAGATTTTTTTCCCAAAAAAAAAAAAATTAAAAAAAAAACGAATTAACCTTAAGAAAATTAATATTTACAAGGGATATTTCCCATATTAAATATATTCCCTTATAAAATTTATTTCCAAAGCAGATGAGATTATAATTAACTAAAATCATTAGAGAAATCAACTAAATGTTCAATTAACAATTCCATAAATGAAAAACAACTTTAGTAAGTTTTATTAAAACTCTGAACATGTCGATACACTTTTAGATATTACGTTTCATATTTTTCGTTTCAAAATATAATAATATTTTTTATCTTATCATATTCTTATTAATTATTAAATCTTAAAAATAATGAATTAACCTGAATAAACATAAATTTTAACAAAATGATTATAAATGAATATTCTCTGAACATCTTCCTTAAATAATTATTTTAAAACACCCAAAGATGTTGACTTTAAAAAATGAACATTCTATTTAATAATGAGAAAAATTATTTAAAGTAAAAATCTATTTCTGAGTATGGTGCGGGCACTATTCCCGGACTTCATTTTGTAAGTATAAATCTAACTTACATATATTATGTACTATAACATTGTTTAATATTATCACTTTATCAAATTAACTTATTAACCTTATTTAATTATCTGTGATCATCCTTCACAACAACTATATATACAATAAATATATATATCTAACAATCATCATAGACCATTGAATAATTAAAAGTTAGAATTAAAATAAAAGGAATTAAAAATTCCTATAATACTTTTTAATTGTTCGACAATTTTAATTAAATTTAAACGATGTAATAAAGTACATTTCACTATAACTGATAAAAAATCTACTTACAGTTAATACACTAGTTCTAGTAGCAGATGTCTATTGACAATATGTGCAGCGTTCTATTCATCTTAACGTTTTATCTAGTCTACTATTACGGTGCAGAGCAGATCTCCCTTCACCTGGTGTGTCGCGAGATGCTGCTCAGGCGTGCCCACGCGGTATGTCTCACCTTGTATATTGTAATCTCTTCACTATCATGGCTTAAGTGAGAATACGCTTTCAAATTTATAAGTCAAAACATATTAAAGTAAGCTTTAACCTTTTTAATTAACATGTTAATTATATAATATATATATCATTATATATATAAATACACACTATATAGACTAATATTATTATATATAATCTATAATATATTAATTATACTAATATATATAATATATATATTATAACTACATATAACAATATATATTATATATATTATAATATAATATATATATATATATATATAATTTATAATCTATAATATAACCTATATCTATATATATATATATAATATACATTTATCATTAAGTTGCAGGACAAAGGTCTCTGGCAGGCATACGACAGTAAACATGCTTCAATGTCTCTATCAGCTTTATAATCGAATGAGTCTTGGTCCATCTTTTAATTTAAATCCTGCTTCCATTTTTCGTTTCTTTGCATCAGGCTGTTCATCTTCAGTGGCTTCCTGAAACATGGTGAAACAATTAAATATACAACCACCTATTTTAGTGACGAGCTACATTGAACATTACTCATCTCACCTTCGGATTTTCTTCAACATCAATAAGAATTTCTTTTAAACGGACACCTGCGTATCTAGCGAGATTATGTTGTTCTTACGGATTTTTGGAACACAACGATACGCGATATACTCCCAATGTCCCCACTGTGCTTAGTCGTAGTGCTGATAACGCTTAAGCTCTCATGTACCTCCACCTCGTCCTCCACCTTATGCAGATAAATTCTATAAAGATTTAGACGATCCTATAGATGTTTCTGGTCACCCTTGGGGATTCCTCGCACAAAATTGGGGTAAGAAAGAAACGCAAGAAAATATTGACTATCAAGAATTACTACGGCAACATGTTACTGGTGGGTATAAAATTTTTATTGTAAACTTTAAACGAACTGCTCGCCATGAAAATGAAACCTCACAGCTGGAGAGGGTATCATTATCCCGGCGTGCAAAATTATCATTGAAACCATGCCAAAATTTCAAAAGTTCCTCTCTCAAACTATACTATTAGCCGTAGAATATCTGAATGTCATTAAATATAAATGAACAAGTCACAGATAAAATAAAAACATTCCATACATTTGCTTTAAACACAAATAGATGAAAGCTACTGATATTTACTGCCTCCAAATCAGCCTTCTTAACAGAACTTTATGTAGATTTTATATCGACGTCAACTCCTACCCACATCTCACTATTATCTCCTTGTAAATATAATCGTGGAGCCACTTTTTTTGCTTTATGCAAAGAGTACTGGATAACAACTTAGTACTGGCGCCGATAATTTCGTCTTTCCGTTCTCCTATCATCTCATCGATAACCATGGTCTATTCATGGAACGAAACTTTTGTTGAAAAATGTCATACCTATGCTCTGGTGCACCACATAGACAATAAGCATAATAGGATTTATTGGCGCCAGACTATCATTAACAGGAAAATGGTAATCATTGAAAATATACGCTCCTCCCTTTCTGCCACAAGAGAAGCACAACTAGTAGGCAAAAATTGGAGTGTGAGGCAGTTTCAGCTGAAACTTTATAAAAATCAGGTTGTGAAGATGATAACTTACATTGAAATCGCGACCTTTGAAGTGAAGAACTCTGAAAAAATTTGTGAAACGGATGCACCATATATCTCATTAATTATTATTACATACAGAACACCAGCATTCTTAACACTCAAGAAGAACTAAAAGTTTTTTGATGAAAGAGAAACATGATGCATTTTCCACTAGGTATGTTTAATTCTAGGAGTCGGGTGTTTTACAGCTGTCATATTATCTGTCAGATATATTAAGTAAAACTAAATGTATTAAATAATTCATTACAGGGACGACACCAAGATGCACTTTTAACTACCTTCCACCAATGAATATAAATATCTCAATCAATATGATAAGTATTTTCATTGGTTAAAGTCTCAATTGAGAAAGTGAATTTTACTTAAATATTCACCACCTCTTTTTTAAATTTTTGAAATGATACAGGTGCATATTTACCAATTTTTCAATCCTCAAACTATTATACAAAAATTGCAGGATGTCAAGTACATTTAAATTTAGATAAGTACTTTCCTCCTTTCCCGTTAAGAATCTACTAGAGTGGTTGTTTCTCCCATTTCAAACGGCAGACATAGAATATTGCTGAATAAGAACTAGATTATCCACAGCTACTTGTAAGAGACTAGAATTTTTAAATGATCCTCTTGGACGCTGATATCATTTACTAGGAAACTTCACTTGAGAAGACTAGACCTTATCAGACGCATTGATTTTTGGCTAATAGCAATACAAAAGGAGTTCCTAACCTAGTAGAAAAACCACAAGTTTCCTCTTTCACATTTTCCACATCAATTACCTTTATAGTGACAACGATTCTCAAAATCACAACAAGAAAATAGATTATTGAATCTTCAGGAAAATATGCAGCTGATTCTGCCTGTTTATCAAAATCACATCAATCACTACACATATACTATTGTGCTGCAGAGATTAAAGCACAATTCATCCACAATTAATTCAGAACTTCTAAAATCCATATAATCCGCAAACTCCAGCTTTCAAATTTTAATGGGTATGTTTGTTATAGATATTTTAAATTATATAAATCTATTATTATTATTTATTATATACTTATTATCATTATTATTAAAATGATGAAGTGACAAGTAGAGTTGAAAAGAACTTATCATTAATCATAATTATTAATTATTATTATTAATTATTGATTATTATTATTATATTACTATTATATACAAACAAGTGTGGCCCTCAAAATTCCACAAGCCTTAAATATGAGTGCCAATCACTGAATTACAAAAGTTGGCGAAATTCATCTTAGAGAGTTATAGTGTATTAAATTATTTACCAAAACTTTGAATATTTTTTCTAACAATTTTTAACTGGATAATTATAATTACAGTTTTGGAGAGAAAGGGAAAGTATTGATTTCCTGACTCTAACCCCTAATCTTAATTATAATAACACTTATAATAAAGTAGTTTCCAAAAAAAAATTAACGAAGAGAGAGAGAGAAGAGAAGAGAGAGAGAAGAGAGAGAGAGAGAGAGAGAAGAGAGAGAGAGAGAGAGAGAGAGAAGAGAGAGAGAGAGAGAGAGAGAGAGAGAGAGAGAGAGAGTGCTAGCTGCAGATCTTTACTAAATCAAAGTATGAGGAGAGCTGGAGAGAGGGGGAGAGAAAGAGAGGCAGGATGACAGAGTGAGAGAGAAAAAAAGAGATAATATTAATGAGAGAGAGAGAGAGAAGGAGAGATAGAAGAGAGAGAAGAGAGGAGAGAGATGAAGAGAGAGAGAGAGAGGAGAGAGAGAGAGAGACGAGAGTGCTAGCTGCAGGATCATTACTCTATCAAGTATGAGAGACGCCTGCGATGAGAGGTGGGAAGAGTAGGAGGAGCAGGATGACAGGATGTCGGAGAGAAAAAAAGAGATTATGATAGAGAGAGAAGAGAAGAGAGATTGAGAGGAGAGAGAGAATGTAGAGAGATTGATGAGAAGCCAGACGATATGGTTAGAGAAGTTGTATCGGCTCCGTATTTCCTTGGTTAGATAGGTAGTCACCCAGTACATCTTCTACATTATCAACTCACTCTAATGGCGTGTTGAATACTATAATAATTAATATATAATAACAATAATAATAATAATAATTATTATATATCAATACACTCAATCAATATATATACATATCAATATATATAAATACTATAATAAATAATAATTAACATATATTAATAATATCATGGATAAATATTTATCATAACTGATATACTATATACACTACATCATTACTTAAACATTCAATCCGATATGAAACTAATATATATATATATCATAATTAAATAATAATCTCAATCAAATAAATAATATCAACTTAATAATAATAATAATAACCACCCTAATAATAACCTATCAACTAATTATAATTATACTACATAATAATAATTACTATAATAACTAATTACATAAATACAATAATACATAATAATAATAATAATAATAAATCAATAACATAATAATATACATAATAAAAATATTATTGTCTAATCATAATAACCATAATAATAATAATCATATTAGTAACAGTTCTTTGTAGACCAAAATATACATTTAGCTCTTCTGTACAAATATAATAATAAATATACACTAGTCACTCTGTATACCACTCAGACTACGTGTTCTCTGTCTTAGGTCTGCCGCATTGAGTAAGTTGTTATGCTATACTAAACATGTATAATAATATACATATCTTAGACATCAACCTCTATAACACTAGTTATGTTTACATTAATCATAGATTGACTTTTATCATATCATATCACATCTTTATAAATTATTGGGAATTTGTAAAATCCCTCAATAATGAATAAATTCTCATAATAGCATTTATACATCTAACACATTAATATCCATTCCGATTTCTATTCTTATAATTGCTCCTAGTTAATATTATTATAATTACATATAAAATACTAATATGATAAACTAATAAAATAATATATTATAATATTCATTTATAAATAGTTATAATAATAATAATAATAATAATAATAATAATAATAATAATAATAATAATAATAATAATAATAATAATAATAATAATAATAAAAATAATAATAAATAAGTAAATAAATAAATAAATAAATAAATAAATTTGGCTAAAGCAGGAGCAAGAAATAAAATAATTAAAATTAAAACCAGTTAAATAAATAAAATAATTAGTACATAAATAATAATTTGGATCGAGTTGATTCTACGTCAATGGACTACAGAAGCGGCCGAAATAAGTATGTCAAGCTTCTTTATACGTTGTGCTTCCAATGTAGAAGGGAAATAAGACTTTATCTTTGGCAGCATGAAGGCAGTTTATTTAAGGTTTATTATTTATCTGTTTAGAGTCTATCAAATAATAATATAACCTTTATTGTGTGAAATTGAGGTTTGTAAAGGAATGTTGCGCTAAACTCTGATAAAAGTAATACTCCATTTTCAAAGAAAGAAAGAAGAGTAAAATTAATGAAGCCAAAGAAAAGCCCCAGTTTTTTTTAATGATTATTTTCATGTCTCTTGCCATCAAATATTCGTTCCATCTTCTTATGTCCTCCTCCAGTTCCCCTCTATTCGTGCCCCACTCAATATCTTCCAAATAAGTCAATCTTGCTTTATATCTCTCCTATCTATTTCCCTCGAAATCTGTTATAATCATTTTCATTTATGTTCTAAATAGCAATGGAGCTAAATACTCCCCTGTTTAACTTCCATCTTGACGTTAAACCATCTTACTGACCCTGTCAATGTTCTCACACTGCATGAGAAGGACACATATGGTGTAGACTTTCAATCGCCTTCCTCAACCATCCTGAAATTAAATGTTTTTATTTTACACATTCCCATAAGCTCTCTCTAAGTTTGGAATCAAAGGCCTTTTGCAAATCTATAAAGGATTCTGATTAAATTCCAGAGCCTTTTCCTTCACTATTCTCAGTCCAAAAATCAAATGCATAACTCTCCTATTTTTCCCATATCCGTGTTGTTCCTTTCCAAAAATTGACTCCAACCGGGCTTTCGTACTTCACTCTATTATTCTCTCTTACAAGTTTGCTACATTGGCATAAGAGCTATTCCTCCATAATTTTCACACTTTCCTACACCCCTTTCCTTTTAAAGATCGGCACTATGACGATCCTCCTCCACTCCTTTGGAATTTCTCCTTCTCTATATAACTTGTAGAAGAGTTCTAGATCTTTTGATGTACCACTACTTCTCCTTATGCTACTTTGAATTCGATAGTTTTTCATCCACTGCTTTTGTTTTAACTTTCTGCGTTTTTGCCAAAGAGTGTCAAATTCTTCTCCTGTGATTTCCTCGAAGTTGTCTTCTTGCTCTTTTCCCTTTGACTTTCTATCTTTCCTTCTTCATCTTTAGAAGCTCTTCAAAATATTTCGTCTACCTTGCATCTATTTCCTATCTATCTGTAATCCCGTTTCCTTCTCTTTTCTTAATGTTGTATTGGTTTGCCATGCCCTTCCGATATCATTTTGCCATTTCATGTTATAAACTTTTACTGTTTCACAGAACCTCAATCATTCTACCCTCAAGCTCTTCCCATCTCTCTCTCTCTCTCTCTCTCTCTCTCTCTCTCTCTCTCTCTCTCTCTCTCTCTCTCTCTCTCTCTCTCTCTCTCTCTCTCTCTCTCTCTCTCTCTCTCTCTCTCTCTCTCTCTCTCTCTTCACTGCTTGTTTTGATTCCTGTTTTGCTCTAATATTTTATTATCTGCTTTTAATAGTTTTCTTTTTAATCACATCTTCAACTGTTATGTTTTATTCTTCACTGCAACTCTTGACATTTTCTGTCCACCACCGTGTACATATCTTCATATTTGCTCTAATCCATTCCATTCAAAGCACTTCCTCCCCTTCTCAAGTTATCTTCGTCAAACTAACTCTACTAGTTCACTGTCTCCCCATCAGCTCCATTCTATAATTACTCCCTAGTTTAGTTTGATAATAAATTTTCTTCTTCTTGTCTTGCAATTCTTTAGTTTTTACTGTTCTTCTTTTAATCTTCTTGGCTTTCAGATCTGCCACTCGTAGTTTGTGATTAGCAAACAAACTCACATTCAAAATTACCCTAACATTATTTATTATTCTCTTTCTAGAATTTCTGATATTATTGATTATAATTCTTGATCAAACTAACCAATCTGTTGGTTCCATCTATATTTTGCGCATATATTTCCCTATAGGAGAAAAATCTGTTCATCATCGTCAAACCATTTCGTACACAAAAATCAATCAGTTTTTCTCCCTCTGGGTTCTTGGTGCCTTCACCAAAAGGTCCCTGAGTGTTCTATATTCCTTCTCGAACTCTTTCCACCCTTCCATTAAAATCTGCTATCAAAAGCCCGTCACCTTCTCCCCTGTATTACTATACTTCCCCTCTAGTATATTTAAAAGTTTTTCCTTTTCCTTCTCTCTACAACCTTGCTGAGGCAAATACACCTATTGAATATAATACTTTTCCCAGCTACATTCAGCATACACCTCATCAATCTCTCACTCACCATCTGTACGTCTTGCATGTACTGTGTCAATCTTGGTCCTACTATGATGACAAATCTGTGTTTTTCTTTCGTTCTCCTCTGTTCTGCAGTGAATCTGTATGCATCCTTCTACTATATCTCCTTCTCCATCCCTTATCCAATATCTCGTCTAAGTTATCAATAAGACGTCTACTCGTCTGTTCCTCAAAAGTTCCTTTATATCCTCCTCCTTATTTCGATGTTTACTGTTGCCAGACTGATTTTGCAAGTTTTCGTATCCATGTTTCATTTTCGTTTCTGAGTCCGTATACCAAGGTTCCCTTAGAGTTCCGGGGCTGGTCGTAGAGTTTCTAGAGCGTAACTGTTTTACATAATCAGTTTGCTAGAACTGTCGTGGCAAACCTTCTTTTTTATCCTGGCTTGGGACCAGCAAGCATTACTTCTAACAATTCATTGATAAGCATGTACGAAGAAAATCCTCATGTGAGCCAACTGCGCCATTAAATTTAATGGGCCAAGTCATGACTGCAGTCAGCTCATATATAATTCAATACTAAATGTTAATTGTTAGAAAATCCATTATTGATTTGACGAAAAAATAAACTTTTGAATATTGCCTTCTGAGGTTTAATTAAAGCAAATATCCTATGCTTTATCATATATATATATATATATATATATATATATATATATATATATATATATATATATATATATATTTTTATATATTTACTTTATATATATATATCTTTATACACTGTAACAATATATAGATATATATATATATATGAATTGGTGTTAACAAAAATTATATATATATATATATATATATATATATATATATATATATATATATATATATGTACTAACACTACACACATATATATATATATCTTCATTTGTATCTTAACATATATACATATATATAACTAGTATAATAACATATACATATAATTTAACTATATCTATATATAAAATATTTTATAAAAATATATATATATATATATATATATATATATATATATATATATATATATATATATATATATATATATATATATATATATATATATATATATATATTTGTTATATATATATATATACCACCTCTTTTTTTTTCTTCTCACCTCTGACCACCCCATCATGGAAGGGGCCACACAGCGTCCAGGTACCCCGCCGACGCCTCCGGCCTTCTCCAGAGATCTTCCAGGGATGAAATGTTCCAGATTGTTCTGGGTTGAGAGTTAGATAGACAGGAGAGAAAAAAGTGAGATGTGTCCTCCGGGACCTGGTTACAGTTTTGACAGATGTTTGTGGTGGTTTTGTTGGGTTTGAATCTGTGTTTGAAATATTGTAAGTTAGGATGGTGGCTGCATCTTAACTTGGCCAATTATGACTGACTGGTCTTGGTAGTGAGTTGAATTCTGGCGTTATTTCTGGTGGGTGTTTGTTTAGAATGTTGTTTGGTGGTCTGCGTCTTAAATAGTTTTCTGTTAGTGTCGTGTGAATTTGTTTGGTGTATGATGTGTTGTTTGGTGGAGGTGGAATGTTGTTCAGAATTTGTTTGTAATATAGAGCTGGTGAAGAAGGAGGTTGTTTAAGTCTGTGGTGGATGGGGTTGGAGCGAGCAATGTGGCATGGGTATTGGGGTGTTTGAGTTTTGGTAAAGAGTTGTGTGCCTATTATGTCCAGGTGTGTGTCTATGGATAGTATTTTGATTTCTCCGTGTATGTGTTGTTGTGGTGCAGCTGTGTACATCCTGTTACGATTCTTAGTGTTTTGTTTTATGTTGGTTGGAGTTTCTTTATGCTGTTTTTAGTCAGTAGTGTGTGCCAAGTAGGAGAAGCGTAGTTTAGAGTCGGACGAATGTATTGTTTGTATATGGTGGTGGATGTCTCTTTATTGTTTATGAAGTCTGTGCCAGCGATGGTTCTGAATATGTTCAGTTTCTTGTTTGCAGATGAAGTTATGTTGCCTGTGCCTTTTGTGAATGTGAGATGAGTGTCAAGTGTTACTCCAATAATTTTAGGAGTTTTGTTGAAGGATATGGCAATGTTGTTTAAGTAGACTTGGGTGGGTGGGTTGCCAAGTTAGTGGTCGGTGGTGATTAGAGTAATTGATAATTTGTTTGGTGAGGCGGACATTCTGATTTCTGTCAGCCATGTTTGAAGTTGGTTGATGTAATGTTGTGTCAGGCTTGTGGCCGTGTTTAGGTTCTGGTGTGTAGTGGCTATGGTAATGTCATCTGCGTAGGTTATTATGATTGTGTGTTCTGTTTGTGGTCGTGGGAGATCAGCCGTGAATAGGTTGAATAGTGTGGGGAACAGTATTGAGCCTTGGGGTATTCCGTTATTGATGTTTACTGTTCTGGATTTTGTACTGTTTGTTTGTATTTGTGATGTTCTTTCTGAAATGAAATTGAAAATCCATTTCTTTAGGTTGGTGGGATGTTAGATTTTGTTATTTTGTGGATCAAGTTATGCTTAAATACTGTATGGAATGCTTTGTTGATGTCGATTGCAATGATTATTGATTAGTGATATGATGAAGGGCCAGAGGGGTCTTTTCCTGGTTTTAGTTTGGGTATAATGATAGCTTTTTTCGAGATAGGGGAATGAAATTTAGATTTCTGGAATTATTAAATATTTGTGCTAATTGAGTTAAAGCTGTGTTCCCTAGGTGTTGGAGGTGTTTGTTTGAGATGTTGTCAGGGCCAGTTGCAGGTGAGTTTTTAAGTGTCTTTTTTTATGTTTTCTAGGTCAGCTGTGGTTATTTCTATTGTTGGATTGTGGTTGAGTTTTATTTTCTTGAGAGCTTTGATGATCTTCCTGTTTTGAGGGTGCGTGGGTTTTGTCTCTGCTCTGTGAGGTGAGTTGCGAGAATGTTTGCGTGTTGTTTGTTTGATTGGGGATTTAGTATATTTGGATTTTTGATGGATTCGTCAGTGTGAGTTTGTTGGTTGGTTGAGTTTTTCAGTGAATTTATTGTTTTCCACATTCTGAAGTTATTCGTGTGTTGGATGTTCTTGGTGAGGAAGGATTGGAAGTTGTTTGAAGAGTGTGTGTTAAGTTTATGATTTGGGAGTTTAAGGCGTTAATCTGTGTTGTCGTTTGGAGTGTTGTGAGTATTATTTGTCTGAGTGAGTTGCATTGTTTGATTAGCTGTTCTATTTCAGGTGTTAGGGTTGGGTTGTATTTTTTTATGTATCCTCTGGTAATGGATTGCTAGCTGTTTCTTGGATTAGAGAAGTGAAGTTTTGTATGGTTTTGTTGAGTGTTAGTGCGTTGTTGATATTTAAGGGATGTATGTTGTTTTCTATGTAGTTGGTGAATTGCGTCCAGTCTGCTTTTTTGGTAG
>JABUQX010086680.1:32500-43763 GCA_015478945.1 Trachelipus rathkii
ATTATTATATATAATATATATATGGCTTTATAAGGGTTGACTCCTTAAAATTAAGGTTGGTTTAAGTTTGTTGGTTAGGTTAAGTTAGGTTAGGTTAGGTTAGGTTAGGTCAGGTTAGGTTAGTTACACAATTTAATGTATTTACCCTAAAATTATTAAAAATACACGATACATTAATTATTGATTTCCGCTCCTGGAGTCAACACTTATAAATAGCCTAAATATATATATATATCATATATATATTATATATTTTATATATATATTATATATTACTATTATAATATTATATTATATATATATATATATATATATATATATATTATAATATAATATAATATATTATATATATTATAGATATATATATATTATACTATATAATATATCATATATATATCTTATTTTATATAGTATATCTATAATATATTAATATATTATAATATATATATTATATATATATATATTATATATATATATATATATATATATATAATATATATATATATAATGAGTTGAAATGAGAGCATTTCAGGGGTATATTTTGAGCTATTTTGAGAACGTATTGCGTCATATTATACAATATAATATAAACAACGAATTTTATTTCATAGATCATTGTGTACTAGCAAGTTTATTCATTTCCCTTCTTTTTATTTTAGTATCTTTTTATAGTTTTACTATTTATTAAATTAGATAATATTAAAAAATAATATTTAAAATAATAATAATAATAATAATAATAATAATAATAATAATAATAATAATAATAATAATAATAATAATAATAATAATAATAATAATAATAATAATTATAATAATAATAATAATATATAATAATACATATATAATATAATATAATATAATAAAAATAATAATAATAATAATAATAATAATAATAATAATAATAATAATAATAATAATAATAATAATAATAATAATAATAATTTCTTTCTTATGGTCGTTCAGATGTTTGGCAAGGAAATGCTAACAAATATTAGCAAGTTATTTTACCACAGAACTACTCGGCGGTGCTAGACATGCTTATTTTCGTTCTGATTTCAAAAATAATCTTTGAAGTTTTTCTGTCACCAATGTAGTCATAATTTTACGCTTTCTTTAAAGTTATAAATTACGGTATATAGTGTTTAGGGAGGTTATTTTTTCTTCAGTAAAATGTTATTTTCTTGATAAACTGTTTTTGGAAGATTTGCCAAAGTGCACCGAGCAATAAACAGTTGTGTGTCAGAGTATGCCGAATGATGAACTTTGATAAGTACTGTTGCTTTCTTTGTTAGTGGAATGCACAAATCGAGAAATCTTTACACCCAGAAAGAGCAACCATACGAAACAATAAAAGTCTTTCCAGAAAAAAAGTGTGTCTACGTTTAATGTATATTAAGGTAATTTTAATGAAAAACTTTTAAAGCGAGGAATCGAAGTGGACTTTCATTCATGTATTAAGTGACCTTTGTAGAACCTCAAAAACGATAACTAATTTTTATGAGACAAGAACACTGTTGATTAGAAGAACAAGATTGAAAAGCAGCAAGGGAGTCTTGCAAGAATTTTTACCGGAGCTGCTTAGGTACCCCTAGAACAGAACACAACGAAGTAATAAAGGACGATTTTTGATGTCTTACAAGACCATGTGATGTAACACGTTTTTAAAAATACTTTTCTTGAATTCACACCCGGATTTCTTTCCAGTAAATCATGGTGCTGTGAATGCTGAACATGAGGAATGGTTCCAACAGAAGACTTCCGGATGGAAAAGCTGTACCAGGGCAAATGGAGTCTAATGTTCATGCTAACTATTATTGAACCCTTTAAAGAAAGATGTTGTTGACAAGATACACCAGAAAATTCTAGATTTCTAACCTTATTGTTAGAAAGTCTTTAATTGAATGTACTGTAAATAAACTTAATACTAGAAACTTTAAGAGAATGTAATCTAAACCCTTAAGTAATAGAGAAATCCTATAAGGATATTCAAATTCAGCACAAAAAATACTACTAAATTCTCCAGTTTTGACTTTTCACACAAAAAATCTTTTAATTAATTATTAATTAATTTATTAATTTTTTAATTAACCAGTATAAAAATGAGGATTAAGTTCAATTTCTCTTTATTTTATCTTAAACTGTCACATATAATGATAGAAAAGAACATTTATACTTTTACCCAAAACTCCATTTATTAAAATTAATAACCTGATCCAGTGAGGTGAAGTCTTCTTCTCCTCCTCTGTCATCTGACGTAACACTCACTACCTTCTCTTTATTTGCCTTACTACTTCTTTACGTCACTTCATTCTCCTTCTTTTATGATCCCTCCCTTCCTCCTCTTCAGAATGTATCAAATTTCCCAAACGTTCCTTCATTCTTTGTCTCAGTCACTCTTGACTTACTTACACTTGATGTGACGTTTTCATTGCATATTCATTTCACAACATATCATCAGTTATTATTATTATTATTATTATTATTATTATTATTATTATTATTATTATTATTATTATTATTATTATTATTATTATTATTATTATTATTATTATTATTATTATTATTATTATTATTATTATTATTATTATTAGTAGTAGTAGTAGTAGTAGTAGTAGTATTTAGTAGTAGTATTTTAATGTACTCATCAGAGAAGCAACCTGTTTTTCTAATTTTTCTTTTAAATAAAAAGCGTAATTTCCGCAAATAAAACCTCACCCTAACAATGAAAGCCGTTATTTAATTTTCTTTTTTCTTTTTTTTGAAAAGGTCCCCCCCCCCCCCTCGTCGAAATTTGATAGAAGAATCGTCATAAGAAAGAGCTCGACAGTAGTAACAGGGGTATTCCGCTCGTGCTGACCACCTGACCAGCGATGAGCACAATCGCTAATCAGGTGGATATTTAACTCAGCTACCTTCATCGGTGTTTTTTTGTTTTTTTTTTTTTTTTTTTTTTTTTTTTTATTTTTTTTATTTTTTTTTTTTTTTTTTTTTTTTTTTTTTTTTTTTTTTTTTTTTTTTTTTTTTTTTTTTTTTTTTTTTTTTTTTTTTTTTTTTTTTTTTTTTTTTTTTTTTTTTTTTGATACGTTGGTTAGTTATATTTAAGTTTGTTTAGTTTATTTTGTTCATGTTCTTTCATGAGCCTTTTTTTAATGGTGTCAACCTTGTTGACTTGCGTCCGCCATTTTGTTTTATATTGCGTCTTGTTTATAATCTTCGTCATAATTTTAATCGTCGCCTTCATCGGAGACGCGAAATTCTGTCACGATCGTCGCGTTTTTTAAACAAATTCCGCGGAGTCCGTCGCATTCGTAGCAAAGAACCACGCGCAAAGAACCGCTAAGTATCAATTCCAATAGCTAAGGTGTACTTTCATACGTTTTTTTCGTTGTATTATATTATTTTATAATTGAAACAATAGAGTTCAAGGCAAGTTTTCTTGTTTACGAAAGAACGCCGTTTTTATTAAACTTATTACCAATAATTTCAACCCGCACCCACGGGTCGTACTCACCGAATTTTCACGCGTCCCTTTTATAGTTGCTTAAACTTCCTTAACCCCGCTCAAGCTCAACGTCTTTATATGTTCGAGTTCCGCCCATCGGTCATAAACTCAAAATAGACTCGACTCCACATACCGAGGCAACCGGGACGTTTTTAACCACAGCCATCAGCGATACGATTAGTGAATATAAATTAATTTCAGTTTATAAAAGCAAGTCCGCGGCTTCCCATAATAATAATAATAATAATAATCATATAATAATATAATTTATTATATATTATATATATATATATATATAATATATATTATATATATAATTACTATATATTATATATATATATTATATATATATAATATATAATATAGTATATGAGAGAGAGAGAGAGAGAGAGGAGAAGGAGAGAGAGAAGAGGAAGAGGAGAGAGAGAGAGCGGAGAGAGAGAGAGAGAGAGAGAGAGAGAGAGAGGCAGTATATTATATATATATATATATATATTATATATATATATATTTATATATAATAATACTATAATATATATATCTATTATATTATATATATTATATACTAATATATTTATATTATGGGCTATTTTTTTGCCCCGGTAATTTTTTTGTCCTGTCATTTACCGGCTTAGCCCTATTTTCTTGTATTTCGAATCACATCTACACACGTGCGCGTACGCCCACATAAGACACACTTTTCGACCATGGGTAAATTTTTGCCCACGGTAATTCTTTTTCCTTCCTTTACGGGCATAGCCCTTTTTGATATCTTAACCTTGTTGACCATGATATTTTCGGCCTTGACTTGCAGGATACATACTAACCTAAAACTACCTAACTAACATATACTAACCTACTAACGTAACCTAACTACACCTAACCTAAACCTACAACCTAGCCTACACCTACACCTAGCCTAAACACACAGACCTTCACCTAGCGTAACTACTGCCTAAGTACACCCGCATACCCTATCCTACAACTGCACCTAGCTCCACCAGCCTTCGGTCTCAATCCAGGTCAACTGATGCCTAGCCTCTTGGTAGGGTCTGTGCTAACAGGTCACTTACACTCACACACTCGAAGCTCAATTTTGTTGCTCATCTTTGATGAAGTCATCTTTGATACCATCTATATTGATGATCATCTTTGATGACTCATCTTTTGTCTACCTCTAGTTCATGACCCACAGGCCGCAGCAAGCCCTCCGCAAGGATGGAGGATCCGCAACAACGTGGTGGCACCCCCCGACGGAATGAAAATATATATCCTATAAGTCATTCATTTTTATTTCATACTTAAACATTTCAAAGAATTTCTTTCAAATATACTATGAGTCATGTCTTTTTATTTCAATACTTAAACATTTTTTATTAAAAACATTTCGCGAACCTAAAACTGTAACTCATTAAAGACCTATTATTTAACACATATAATTTATTTAACATTATTTTTACTTAATACTTTTTCTTACATACTTTTAATGTTATAAATTTTTAAAAATTATGTTTAAGAGAAAAAAACCAGAGTGTCTGATAAATAAACATTTTATTTACTAAAATGTACGAAATTTTAATAAAAACATTAACATTACATAACTTAAAGCAGTAAATAGTAAATAATAGAGGTGTTACCCTAACACCTAGGGATTGTAGCTTTTGTTTTTACTGCTTTAACTGCTTTAATCATGTTATGCTTTCAAACCTCATGTTTTTTAACTTGCTTTAACTTATCAGTTTTAACTGCTTTAACTCACAATATTTAATTAGCATTCATACTTCAAACGGTAAATCAGTAAATCAATAGAGTGTTCCTAACACCTAGGGGGGATTAGTATGCTTTTGTTTTACTGCTGTTACTGCTTTAACTTTATGTTTACTGCTTTACTCATGTTTTACTGCTTTTACTCATGTTTTACTGTCTTTAACTATAAGTTTACTGCTTTAACTCCCATATTTATTAACATTACTATACCTTACAGCGGTAAATCAGTAAATCAATAGAGGTGTTACCTAACTCCTAGGGGATTAGTATGTTTTACTGCTTAACTGCTTTACTGCTTAACTCATGTTTTACTGCTTTAACTAATGTTTTACTGCTTAACTCATATGTTTTTACTGCTTTAACCATATATTTTATTAACGTTACATACTAAAGCAGTAAATCAGTAATAAATAGAGGTGTTACTACACAAGGGGGATTAGTAGCTTTGCTTTAATTGCTTCTAAACTGCTTTTAAACTCATGTTTTACTGCTTTAATCATGTTTTCTGCTTTAACTCATGTTTTACTCTTTAACTCATGTTTTCACTGCTTTAATTATATGTTTTTAACTGCTTTACTCATATATTTATTAACGTTACATACCTTAAATGAGTAGAATCAGCTTAGAATAAATAGGTGTTCCTTACAACAAAGGGGGATTAAGTATGCTTTGTTTTATTCTTTACTGCTTTAACACATGTTTTTACTGCTTTAACTCATGTTTACTGCTTTAACTCACTGCTTTACTGCTTTAACTTCTGCTTTACTGCTTTAAATCACATGTTTTACTGCTTTTAACTCATATTTTTTACATTAATGTTTATTTTGTCTTTTAATACTTTTTATTAATTATTATTTTTATTATATTTTTATTATTTTTATTATTTTATTTTTATTTTATTATACTTAAGTGTTATTTTACCTCAGGCCTATTGTTATTATTATTTTAGAACACACATACCACGCACACACACACACACCAGCCAGACACACACACGCACACACTTACACTTATGACAACATTCCTATGACATATACACACATTCACTATGCCACTTACATTTACACTTATACTAGCGTACAAACACACACACACACACACCCACACTTACACTTATACACAATTCACTATGAATAGCTTATAAACACACATTCACTAATGGCAATTTCATTTATTCCATAGACACTTACATTTTACACTTACACACACACACACAAAGATTTACTTACACTCACATAGATTTACTTATACTCACACACAGATTTACTTACACACACAGATTTACTTAGACTCACACACAGATTTTTACACACACACACACAAACAACACACACAATGCCTCACGCACACACTTACACCTATAACGTATAATTTATTAAAACATTTATGTTTTTATTAACATGTACATTTATATTACTCATTCAAATTAAACTAAAATTATTTCAAAGTTTCTTAAAACATTCTATAATAATCAATCATTATCTTTGAACAAAGAATTTATTATTAACTGTTAATACTTTTTGTTTATAAATTTTATAACTATCAAGTTTTAAAATAACTTTTACTAAAATTTTTGAAATTTTATTAAAAACATATATTTACAACCCTTAGAGCAATAAATCAGTAAATCAGTAAGGGTCAGCCTCCCTAGCACCCCTCTTGACACCAAGCTATGCCACAGTTTTTTGTCTATTGACTTACGTGCCTTTTACACATCTTTAGCCATGTAAATGAAGTATACAAAATAACAAAAATAAGTTCTTCTCTGCTAACATAACATGTATTTTATTAAATCATTCTTCATTTTTATTTAAAAATTAACAATTATTCACTTACATTTATTATTCGCTCGATGTAATAAAATATTTCAAGTTTTTAAATAATTCGGATTTCTTTATATTAGTTGATTATTATTATCTATGTACATGGACAATCCATCACGAGAAAACAAACAACCCGCACTCCTTACAGATTCGAAACTGACCTCTCTCTGTAAAATGTGTTGAATTAACTACTTTAGGCCTAAATATTTAGGGATAATCCTTTTTATGCCCGGGGTGATTTAAGCCTAATTTCAGGTCAAAATATATTTCAAACTGACTTTTTCTGTAAAATGTGGTGCATTAACTTACGTTTGGCCTAAATTTAGGCCTAAATTCGTACACGCCTTTTATATTCGCTAATTTATTCCTAATTCCAGATCGAAAGGTAATTCCAGATAGACAAGACATTGTTATTATTATTTTATAATATAATTTCAATCTGAAAATGCTGGATCGGTAAGATCCTTTAGCAGGTAAGAAGGAAATGTTTCCTTACTTGTGATTGGTCGGAGTAGTTTTCCCCCTATTCATAAGCTACCACCACAGGGCTCAGCCATGAGCCCAGCCCGCAAAGGCAGCCACCCGACCCGCTGGTGCGTCCGCGCGTTCCCGCCCGCCGAGTGCGCCCGCGGCGCAATATTTCCGCGACTACAGCCTCCGTTAGTGTTATTTTTACTTCATGCCTATTGTTAATTATTCTTAAAAAACACAATACACACACACACACACACGTCACACACACACACTTACACATAACGTATAATTTATTAAAACATTTTATTTTATTTATTATTATACTTATCTATTGTATTTATTATTTAGAATGACCATAGTACCACACACATACCACCAACACACACACACATCCACGCACCAACACACACACCTACACGCACACGCTCACTTTACGCATATAACGTATAATTTATTAAACATTTTTATTTTTATTTATTATTATACTTAGTGTTATTTTTTCATGCCTATTGTCTATTATTATTTAGATACACACATGCCCACAACTTACACATACGCACCACCCACTCGATATTTTGATGCCTCAACTTTGATGCCTCCGCTTTTGATAGCCTCACCTTTGATGCCTCAAGTTTTGAATGCGCCTCAACTTTGAAGCCTCAGCTTTTGATGCCTCAACTTTGAGGCCCTTAGCTTTTGATGCCTCAGCTTTGATGCCTCAAATTTAATAACTAGCTTTGGCACCTCAGCTTTGGTGTTTCATCTTTGATGACTATCTTTGATTGCGTCATCTTTGATACCACGTATATTGATGATTCATCTTATAAACAGTTACACTTACCAAAGACACTTACACTTACACTTATAAACACATACACTATATCTCTTATTCACACATACGCACATACACATAGACACTTACGTTCACCACACACAATATATATATAGATATATATATATATATATAATATATATATATATATATATAATATATATATATATAATATATATATATAATGATATATATATATATAATATATATATATATATATATATATATATATATATATATAATATCATATATATATATATATATATATATATATATTTATATATATATATATATATATTATATATATATATATATATATATATATATATTATATATATATATATATATATATATATATATTATTAATATATATTTCACTCTCGCGCGCGAATGAATTGCGCTTGCGGGGCGCACGCGGTGGGCGGACGCGAAATATTTGGCGCTGCTGGGCGCACGCGGCGTCGGGGCCGCGCGGGACGCACTTAGCGGTGCGGGTTGGCTGCCTTTGCGGGTTGGGCTCATTGCTGACCGTGGTGGTTAAGCCTTATGAACTAGGGAAAATTATCGACCAATCAACAAGTAAGGGCAAACTTTCCTTCTACCTGCTTAAAGGATCTTACCGATTGATTTAATGCAGTTGAAATATTTTATAAAAATATACTAACAATGATTCCTTGTCTATATGGAATTAACCTTGTTTTTTGAAACTCCTGGAATTAGGAAATAAATGTAGCCCGTCTACAAAAAGGCTTATCTAAATTTTAGGCCTAATTTAGGCTAACGTAGTATTGCACCACATTTTACAGAAAACGGTCAGTTTGAAATATATTTTGACCTGGAATTTTAGGCTTAAATCACCCCGGGATAACAAAAGGATTATCCTAAATTTGGCCAAAAGTATTTATTTCAACACATTTTACAAGAGAGGTCGTTTCGTATCTGTAGGAGTGCGGGTTGTTGTGTTTCTCGTGATGGATTGTCAATGTACTAGATAATAATAATAATCATAAAGAAAATCCGAATTATTAAAAAACTTGAAATATTTTTTAGTTAACATCGAGTGAATAATATTTTATGTAAGTGAATAATTGTTTAATTTTTAAAGTAAAAACTTAGAATGATTTTAATAAAATGACATGTTATGTTAGCAGAGAAAGATATTTTGCCTTATTTTATACTTATTCATGCTAAAGATGGTGTAAAACAGTAAGTCATAGAAACAAAACGTGGCATAGCTATGTGTAGAGGGGTGCTAGGTGGCTGACCCTTACTGAGTTTACTGATTTATTGTTTAAGGTATGTAAATAATATGTTTTTAAATAATTTCATAAAATTTTAGTAAACGTTATTTCTAAAACTTGATGTTATAATTTATAAACCAAAAGTTTTAAACAGTTATAATAAATTCCTTTGTTCAAAGAATAATGATTGATTTATTATAGAAGTTTTTAAGAAACTTTGAAATAATTTTAGTTATATTGAATGAGTAATATAAATGTACATGTTTATTATTATAAACTAAAATGTTTTAATAAATTATACGTTATATGTTAGTGAGTGTGCGTGGGTGTGTGTGTGTGTGTGTGTGTGTGGTGTGTGTGTGTGTAAATCGGTGTGCGAGTGTAGTAATCTGTGTTGTAAGTAAAATGTGTGTGAGTGTAAGATAAATCTGTGTGAGTGTAAGGTAAAATCTGTGTGTGTGAGTGTAAGTGTAATGTAAGTGTCTATGGATAAATGAAAGTGCCATAGTGAATTTGTGTATAAGTATCATAGTGAAAGTGTTGTATAAGTTAAGTGTGTGTGTGTGTGTGTGTGTGACCGCAATGGTGTATAAGTGTAAAATTGTAAGGTCATAGTGAATGTGGTGTATAAGTGTCAATAGTGAATGTGTGTACAAGTGTAAGTGTGTGTGTGTGTGTGTTTGTGTGTGCATATCTCTGTGTGTCTGTGAGTGTGCGTGTTCTTGAACTCAGATATCATTAAACAGCGCTGAGTAAATACACTAAGTAAATAAATAAAAATAAAATAATAAAAATAATAAAAATAATAAATAATAAAAAGTATTAAAACAAATAAAAAACATATGTTAATAAATATATTGAGTTAAAAGCAGTAAAAACTTGAGATTAAAGCAGTAAAGCCAGAGAGTTAAAGCATAAAGCAGTGAGTTAAAGCAGTAAAACATGAGTAAAGCAGTAAAACTTACTTAAGGCAGTAAAGCAATAAAACAAAGCCTTACTATTCCCCTTGGATTTTTTTGATCTATTTTATTTGCTGAAATATTGCCTCCATGTATGTAATGAAAATTGATATGTTAGTTTGCCCAGTAAACCATATAAGTTAAAGCAGTAAAACATGAGTTAAAGCAGTAAAACATGAGTAAAGCAGTAAAACAAGTTAAAGCAGTAAAAACATGAGTTAAAAGCGTAAAGCAATAAAAAAGCATACTAAATCCCCTTGTGTTAGGTAACCCTCTATTGATTTACTGATTTCTGCTTTAAGGTATGTAACGTTAATGAATATGTGAGTTAAAGCAGTAAAACATATAAGTTAAAGAGTAAAAATGAGTTAAAGCAGTAAAACATCGAGTTAAAGCAGTAAAAAGATAAAACAAAAGCATATAAAAACCTAAAATTTCCCAGGGTGGGGGTTTTTAGGTAAACAACCTCCTTTATTGATTTCTGATTTAGCGCTTTGAAGGTATGTTATGCTAATAATATGTGAGTTAAAGCAGTAAAAACTAGAAGGTTAAAGCAGTAAAACATGAGTTATAAGCAGGTAAAACTGAGTTAAAGCAGTAAAACAGTAAAAACAAAAGCCTACTAATCCCCTAGGTGTTAGTATGCCTTTGTTTTACTGTTT
>JABUQX010086681.1:0-10000 GCA_015478945.1 Trachelipus rathkii
ACTTATATGAAAGAAAATTATCCGGATATCAATTATCCGAAGCAATCGATCGGAACCGGAGAATCCATGTTTGATTTCGTTGTTGATCATAACGGTAAGAAAATAACAATTGCATAATAAAGAATTTAATTGAATTATTAAATATTTATTTATAGAAATATTCCGATTGATGTCAAAAATATTTCCCCTACAGGCATAATATTTATAATCATTATCACAAAAAAGCACCTTATAGTAGAGGAATATCAATATTTTGATGTTGATCTTAGTTATGTTATTATGATTTTTTTAAAAAAATAATGTTCTCGCATTTCCATCTTATTATTCTGAGTAGTAAGAGAGACTCCATACAATTATAATATATAATAGGTATCCTTTAAATTCGTGGCAAGTTATGGAAATAACTTTATCTCTAGTTATTCTCTACGCTATATCACTCTATTACTAATTTCCATTGCTCTTAGCTCGTAATCGTTGCAGATGCATTATGTCATTATGAATAAGGTCGATAGACAGGGCTCAGTCTTTCACTAAAGTAAATGTTAAGCGACTAATCTAGCTTAATAAGGCTCTTACTTAGCTTCACTATTCTTCAAATGCATATCGAAAAGATTATCCTCTGGGTAACGTTATCTAATAATATATTGCCAGTAAGGAACATAATATCTTCTCTTATTATACATACTATTTTATGTATATATCTGATCATACTTTCTCTTCACTTTCTTTTTTTCATAGCTTATTTATTTTAATTAACATATTCAGGTCTATACTGTTATTAATAGTTTAAAATAACTCTTACTTAATACTACTACTTAGAATAAAATAAGTTGTGTTCCTCAGGATGGTCCACAAAGTCTCGTCTAGCCCGGTATTCACCTCGATTGTGAATCCCGAGTGTAGATTTGAAAGTTTGCCCAGGTCCAGTACTGTTCTCTATTTTTAATGCGTGCATTTGATGACCTTGATATATACGATCCTTTGAAAGTAATGCCAGCCACATAGGTAGTGACGATGGTGTAAACATTATCACGAGGGCAAAGATATATGTTCTGAGCTTTTACAATGGCTCACGCTCACCTTACTCTGGAGATTGACGCATATAGGCGGTATCGTCTCTGGGGATATAAGAGTTTCGAGATGTGGTGGTATTAATACCGATATGTGAGAGGCGTCTCTGCTATAGGTACTCCAGAAATGGGAGAGTACTATATCGCTCATTGTGATCGCGAGAATGGTGGCATGGGGTATTTAAGAAATGGAGAGGTGGTATCTCGTTCTGTAATGGAGAAGATAACTAGATGAGAGGGAGAGCCATGCAATGTTTAGAGCTCGTCGGGAGAGATGGCGGAGAATATAGATGGACGCACGGTAGGTTATGTTGAGGGAGGAATGGTTGGTGAGAGTATAGCCACGAGAGATAGAGGAGAGCACCGAAGGCCTAGAGTTCGAAGGATGAGATGCTCGCGTAGCGATAGCATCATAAGTCTATAGTGGAGGAGGCACTATGATGAAATACTATAGTAGATGAAAAAAACAAATAACATCTCTATCTCCTCAGCTTGGTTTTGTGTATAAAGGAAGGAGACTGGCCGCCATGTGGATATCAGCCATGTCCGCATGAAAAAGGGCTACCTGCTCATGTATCTCATACCAACTATATCTTCGATGTTTTTAATAATTATATTTAATCAATGTAATATTATATTTCTTCTGCAGATACTTGCTCCAGCTTCACATGTGAATCTTTCCTCCAAAGTTTTTCATATTTATTTTTAAGGATTCTTTAAAATTAATTAATACTGATACTTTTTCAAGTTGTTCAATCCCATCCCGTCAATATCATATCAATTTTATCCTTTCACCTAATTTATTATCTTAATAGATAGGTTGGCTTTTATAGATGTTATTAATTAGATAGTATAGTATACCATACTAAGTATTATTAATATCTTTCAAATCTTTTAATGGAAGAAGTTAGTTATAAATTTTTATTATGTATAAATGATTAATTAATTAATACATTATGAAAATAAAATATATTTGTTAAAATATAAAATATTGTAACCCTTATATCAGTATCACACAGTATACCATACCATATTCAGTAGCATAAATATCTATTTTATTTGTATATGCCTATAGCTGCTTCAAATTTGTATCTCTTTCTCTAACTTTTTAAACTCCAACCTTTCTAAGCTTTCGTAATCACGCCTACGTGTACTTAAGACATTTAGACTTCTACAACCTAATGCAGCCTTGTATTATTAATCTTTCTCATTACCAAGATACGTGATGTCTTCTCAGTTATTATAAAGGGACTTCAATGGTACACAACACTGAATGGTTGGGGTCGCCTCACATACTGATTTCGGTGGGGAGGAGGCCTGAATCATTATTTGTGTGAAGTTCTCATACGGTATTTATGGAATGTCAAACTAATTAATCAGAAACTCCCATCAACGACGGTCTGTCGGATCGTGCCCAACCTAAAATTCCTTGAACAGCATCCTTAGATCACCTATGTGTTTCACCATCTAGTTCCCTATTCCTCTCTAATTAAATACAAGTTAATACATATATTAATTTATTTAAATAAACCACCTTCGCTTCTATTGGTAATCTGACGTCAAACACAACGTTCTATCTTAATTTTAATACTTTCTTCCCACAGCTTCATCCCTGCTCCTTACCTGAAGATTGTTAATCTTGAGCACTTTAGAGATCGGGCGATTGGGGTGGACCTATTTGCAGTTGCTTTCTACGGCTAACTATAAATTTTGGAGTGACGTGCTGTTGACCTCGTGGTGTTACCCCAGCTTTCCCAGCTTTCGTGTCCGAATAAGGTGGGAGCTGTAATCGTATTTGTGATGGGAAATAGAGCAGATTCATTAACACTTCCTTTCGACAGTAAATGTCTTTCTCTCTTCACAATCCATGGTTCGATCGTAAACTTATAGTTCTCTGCCATATTCAGGCTAGAGATAAAGTGCGTAATCGGTAGAATGGAAAAAATTTTACTCGTTTACTCCCTATACATATCCATTGCTCTAACTTTCATTCAGACTAGTTAATCTGATTGCAGGTGATACTTAGTCTCGACGTAGCAAAAGCGGGCTCCTTCATCCAAAACGAAAGTTGCGCTACTCCTTCGGATTTATTTCATCTACTGATACACTAAACATCTTCTTCTGGCCTCTATTGTGCCAAAACATTCTCGTAACGCAGCTATCTGTATATTTCTGCCTTAATTATTCTACTCACTTAATCTATTCGAATTTGATGGTAATCTGTTATGCTAACTCCAACCATTATAAGGCCGAACCTTACCTCTTTGCCGGACCCTCTAATACTATTCTTCCTTTCTACCTTCTCAACCATATATATGGACGATATCCTGACATTCCTCTTCTGACTCCTTCATTCGTTACCCCTCCTCCTATCTTCTCCTCTCAGGTTGTCCTATGCCTTCAGCTGTGAATATTTAACATTGTTGTCTTAGTAGAACAGCTGACAATAATCTATGAGACCGTTAGGCAAGGTGGGTGGCCCTGGATGGCATTCCTCCACTGCTGTTTTTTGGGGAAGTGTGCTTCCATGCTGGCCCTCTCTCTCCTCATTTCAACTATATTCTCTATATGTCTCAATACTAAACCACTTTCCCTCAGTGTTTGATAAATAGCACGCTCATGTCCAAAGCCTTGTGTTACGAAAAAAATGGTGGAAGCCGCTCGTAGATTCCTTTCTAAACTATCGCCCTATAGCTCTCACGTGTATTCTATCTTAAGATCTTTGAACCCTTACTCAACTCTCATTTCTTAGATCAATTGGAATCCCATTTGGAAACTCATCTCGATCGCCAGTACGGCTTTCCTTCTGGCGCTTCTCGAAAGGTGTCTACCCTGTAGCGCAGATATACCTTTTCCTTATACTTAAGCTGATTTTATGGTTTTTCCGCCCTATAGGAACTATGGGCGAAGACTTGCCGTGTTGGAGCGCTTAACATATCCAAAGCATTTGACACGGTATGGCTACGACGTCACTGCTGCTCACTACAAGCTCCCTTCCTTATGGGTTGTTACCATCCTTCTCCTTTGCTTACTTATGTCTATGCTTTTCTTTCAAAATAGCATCAATATCCTCATAGGCTTAAAAAGCTTCCTTAAACTTCTTCTTCCTTTTCTGTTTGTCCGTTAATTGTATCTCTATGTCTACATTTATATTCCTTACTTTTCATTTAGTAGTAGAGTCTTCTCACCTGCACATCTAGCTCTATCCATCGTATGCCGATGGACTCGACCAACTTCATTCTCTTTAACTCACATTTCAATTCTGCTTATTAAACTCTACCTCTTTTAATTGTCTAAGAAGAATTGCTTACTATCGGCCTTCATTTTCTCGTCTTAATCATTTTCCGATTCTAATTCTTTACGCAGATCTTGGATAGAAATTTCACCGGGTGGGAATCGTCTGCAAACCTTCGTGAACATTTAATTCTACTTAAAAACTTCTACTTCTATAAAAATTCTCCCTCTTTAAAACACCTTCCGAACTTTCCTATCTCTTTCGACGGTTCTCTCGTCTTGCTCTTGTTGACCATATAAAACTCAATCCTTGGCTCTTAAACATTAAACAAAAAATGTCTTGAAACCTCACATCCCAATCGAGTTGCCTTAAGGGCTGGCCTCAACAGATAACTGAAAAATTCTGGTTTTAGACTGGTGAGATTATTTCTTCCACTTCTCAAGTCTGCTTCAAAGCTATACAGGGGCCTATCCGCCCTATGCACAATGGAGCTACTGCCTCTCATATCTGGGGGGGGACTGGTTTCACCCACCTTTTCGATAGGTCAAGTCAAAAGGACCGAAAAAACTTAAATAAACTGTTTCCGTACTATATCCATTTTCACTTGACCCTCTATCTTTGGCGGCGCGATGTTGGTGCTTTATTCTCTTTTCGCATAGGTACGCAAGCGGCAGATGCTCGAGGAAACTTGTAACTCGCGTACCACCACCTTGCGGCGCCCGCGAACAGATTGAGGGGTGCTGTTATTTCTGCGAAAAGCTGGGTGCTGCTACGGTAACTCAGGCTAGTCCATCTGCGGTGCTTACCTTCTTTCCAGTCACATATGTGTTCTGTGGAAAAAAAAAGTTTCCTCTTTATTTTCCTGCTGAATTTAATGCTCTTCACTTTTAAGATTATTGTAAAATTGCTAAGTCATCTGCCGTAATTTGCGTTAGGTGGTGAGCTTTTGAGACCTGTAACATCCTCCTCCTTGAATATGGTTCCGACCGTAGAAAGTGGTGGTGACAACTGTAAAAAAAAAAAAAAAAAAAAAAATACTGGAGTCTTCTATTCCCTTCTTCATGATCATCAGTATGGCTTTCCGACGCTCAGGTCAACTGGTGACATACTATCCACTATTTCTTACTAATTTATGGTCCCCCTTCTAACCCTTAAGTAGTGACACTAATGGGAGTCTTAGGGTGGGATGGGCGCTCGACATATGCATAAGGCTTTTGATCGAGTAAATGGCAATGCGTCGCTTAACTCTCATTAAGCTGCCTTTCCTTTGGGTTTCCTCATTTCAGCTCTCTTTAACTTTTTACTTCTTGTCAATGTTTTTCTCTCTGATCGCACTCCATAATTTAGGCACTCGTTTGATTGGCGACCCATCTTTTCAAACACCTTCTTCATAAATTTTTGATGTCTTCAAGCTTCGTATTTCTAGTCCAAGCAACCTTCATGCAACTTTATATTCTTACCTTTTCATCAACGATCACCTGAATATCTAACCTTTCACTTCTTTCGGAATCTATTTCCACACTTCTCATTGTTTCCTACTCATTTCAAAATCTGCTCCTCCCGTTTGCATCTAGAGTGCCTCGTCTACAGCATTCCGAGTCTAAATTCTTGGGCGCGATCTTGGATGGGATTTCCCGGTGGGTGGCCCTGCAACCTTGTGAAATTCAACTCTGTGAAAACTCAATTCTGTACATCCTCCCTCTCAAAAGAAACACATCTAAACTTTCCTATTTTCTTCGACCGCTTTAACGTCTCACCTGTTGATAACATAACATTCTTGGTCTTGAAACATAAAACAAAAAATTATCTTGGAAACCTCATATCACAACGGTTTGCTAAAGTGTGGCCTCAAAGAAGCTGGAGTTCTGTTCAGGTTGCGGGAATTTTTTCTTCAAGAACAGCCTATGCAGTAGAAGCAAATTCGAAGTGGATGATGTCCGTTGCAGATAGTCGAATGGAGTCTTACGCGAGTATGAACTATAGGAAGCAAGACGAGCATAGCTCCTGTAGCGGTTGAATAACGGTATGTGTGATATAGAAGATGCTCTCTAACATTCATGGTTGATTGATATATATACTCATTTTAGTCCGCATGTTGCACATGCGTGACCGTACGGCTGTCGCCTTATTAGCGCCATCGACGACGCGAACGTATACGTGTTGTGCTTATCAGGTCGGTCGGATTGTCACACCGTGTCTAGGAGGAGGTTGCGAACTTGCCATCAGGGGCAAAACTGCCGGGCGTGCCATTGTACTGGAGTTTCGCGAACGTAGATAAGGGCGGTGAGCTGAGTGTGTGCAATGCGAATGAGCTAAGCGTACTTTGTCAATGCGTCTGTGGGGCCTGCCGCGAACTGCACAGGGTGTAGCCCGAAGAAATAATGAGATGTATCAGCGAAGTGCGGAAAACGATGGAACCTGGGTGCAATGTAAAAAGAAAAATAATATTTCGTCTGTGTCAGTTATCCGGAGTCGGGTTACGAGCCCGAGGCAATATTTAACTTATTGTCTAACTAATTTTAATTTGAGGATTACACTAATGGGGTCGGGGTATGTATAGACACCCAATCTTGGCTCGTGCGGCTTATTATCCACCTTGGTGGTGGAGGGCCTCGGGGGAAAAGAGATAGATGCCAGGATGCGCATGGCGGCAAGAGCAACGAGGATGGGTAATATCGCATCGGCCATCGCGCGTGGATGTCGTTTTCATCGGTTCCATGCAGTAGGAGTGCATTTATTGACGAACCGTCTCATTTCGAAAGAAATGGACAAGAAGGAAGTAACCCTGTAGCGGTAGAGCAGGTGTAGAGTAATTATGCTACCTTGAAGAATCATAGATCGTTTCGATTTTTTTTTTGTTTCAGAACTACAGGGAAGGAGTCTGCGTGGCTTGTGCAGGCCTTCGCGAAACTTAATAACAACAAGGAGCTATAGTCTTGTCGCGAATAACATTCACTGTCCTACAAATCGTGCCTCTGCACCGCTACAAATAAACAACCATCATGCTTTGTTTTTTCCATCATTTCCATTTCCCGCTGAAGTTAAGGCCGCGCCATAAGACACTTACCAACCGTGATAGCGTTTATCTTTAGTCCGTAACATTTAGGTTAGAGAAGTGGAGTGACAGGACAGTAAGTATCGCCACCGACCTGCTTTGAGGCCAAATCGGGGATGTAGACTGGGGAAACGGATACCGAAGGAACTAACTAAAAAAAAGATAAGAACTACGCTCCCTCCTGTGCGTGACGGCGACTCAGTCCGACCCCAATTGCCCTCTCTTTCATAATACGTGAGGTAAACCTAGAAGTAGAAAGATAAGTGCATACTTCAGCAACATGGACCGTAACCTCCTCATAGAACCTGAAGAAATCATAATCCCTCAATCAGGAAGAAACCCCTCTACTATGTTATATCAGATTATCCAACTCAAAATGCTGTAATCTTTGCAATCATATCTATATTTGCCAAAACTTAGATTAAATTAATGTAATAATAATCAAGGATCCTAACATGTACCAAAATATAAAATTCCCACACCTCTATAAAATTGTAATTGTGATACTACATAGGTCACATTTATATGTATTTGTTCGTTCTCTTTATTTATGTAAGTGTTACTCTTATTTTTGTAAGTGCTATTTGTGTTTTTATTTTTATAGTTTTCATGTGTCTACTATGTTAATAGTATGCGTTCCGTGATTTGATCTGCATATTCATTCAATAAAAACCTCTCGCAGGGTAAACCAACCATGACCAACCTCCAACCCCTCCAACCCTAAAGATCATTGAATATAGATAACAAAAACTCCATAACTAACACTGTTGGCACTTAGTTTGAACAATCCGGCTACATTCATCCAAACCCTGGCGCACAAACATATATTTGACCCATCTGTAAAAAAACATTACAAGAAATCATCCATTTATAGAATGTTCCCAATGCAAAAACTGGATCCATAAGAACAAATGCTCCCCTTTCACACTTCTACCTCGACATAATAACACATGGTCCTGCTTCATATGCAACCCACTAATTACCACTCCACCAAAAAACAAACAAAACACTTACAAATCTACTATAAAAATTCTTTAGATAAACATAAAAGGCTTAAACGGTAAGCAATCAGAAATCGCAACCTTTCTATCCAATACGAGTACATGACCTGCCCTAATACAAGGAGCGCACACCCTACAGAACACTTTAATCACTCTTACTATGGATATGATCCATCTGACTTGTGCAGCGCACTCACCACCTAGAAAATAACACAACTAAAATCTAATTCTAATATTCTCCACCAAATAATAAAGGACACCGTACAACTTAAAGCATATACGCTACTTGGAATGACCAATCCTCAATATTCAATCATTTACCTGCCCTTCCCTGTAACACATAACACTCGGCCGTAGCCGTTGTCACCCTCATAATATCCATGTAAATATACCTATACATTTCCACTCCACATCAACTCTAGATGTTCCCCACGACATTGGCCCCAAAATACAATCTATCAAAAAACCAACTTTACACCCATATCAACACAATAAAGAATTCACATGGCTGGGATAAATGCAGGAGGCGGCCATTCAATGCCAGCACCACAGTACCATCTCGCCTGGGATACCATGAGATTACCCTTCGGGCTTGTGTCGACTTTGGACAATCAAGGAATCCATATTCTCAACGAAACTGGACCCATTAAACATATTAAATTATAAAAACCTACCTACTCGTATCCCCACCCAAACCAATCAAACCAAGACATCCCCTGACATAACTTTCTCCTTCCCATCTCTCAACACCAACATCACATGGAATACAGAAATTGATCTTCCATCAGACCATACGTTCCAATAATCACCTATCAAGCAACAAAAATTACCATATACAATTAACCACAGACATCACAAACTACAAAAAAAGCCAATTGGCAGAACTTCACCCAACACATTGAATCCACCCTACCCATACCACCAAACACGACAACTCCGACTCTCTACACAAAACCATAGGTAGCTTCACCAAAATAGTCCAGAAAGCCTCCAATCTTTACAAACCTAAAGGTCATAGAAAAAACTACAACCTCTCACTTACCTCCGAAATCTGTAACATAATAAAACATAGAAACACCATCTGACAACTACGAATATATACCCCAGAACTTACCGCACAAATAAATTCCTTAAACAAACAGATCACCAATTTAATTTCCAATCACAAATCAGAAAAATTCATGAAACACCTAAGAGACAGCATGGGCAGATCAGAAGAGAAAATAACGTGGAAGATAATAAAACGTCTCGACAACTCGCAGATCATCACCCCACCTACAAATAAAGCTCTAAGTTTACAAAACAACTCCATTCCCTCTCTCAAACAACGCTGCAGCATCCATTCACAACACTATTCCAACATTTCAACTAAATTCACTCACGGCAAAATAATAGAAGAATAATATGAAAACTCAAAACAATACAATTAGAAGTCAACCCGGACCCCTATTCACCACCCAAGAAATTTAAAAAAAACTCATCAAAACCCTAAAAAAATTCCCTTGTCACCAGACCTGACAATATCTCCGACCTTCATATTAAACACTTTGGACCAGCTACCATATCATTCATCACTGATATTCAATAATAATCCTGGTCTCTCATACTCCATCCCCACACTGGAAAACACAATCATCAT
>JABUQX010086681.1:17500-23049 GCA_015478945.1 Trachelipus rathkii
AAAAATGAGCAGAAATAAAAAGAAGGTCACCTTTTCACAAAATAATTATATTTTCGAGATGGATAATTATGATAGAACAAACGATGAGCTAACTTTTATAATTTTAGATAAAGAACGTTCTTCAAGAAGAATAAAAAATTTAGAAGAAAAGTTTTTTTTCTTTATAATAAATAGATGAAAAACAAATCAAAACTCGAAAAAATTATGAAATTCAAGATTAACGAAAATCCAAAATTAACTTATAATAAAAAAAATCTATAATAAAATGGCAAGATCTGGGAATGAGCAAAATCCAAAATTGACTTATAATAAAAAAATCTATATTAAAATGATAACTTGTAAGATCTGTAATACTAAAATTAAAAATTTTAAAATTCATGAAAAAAGTAATAAACATATGAAAAATACAAATCAATATATGCTTAATTTGAATTATTTTGATGATAAAAAGAAATTATGCTCAATGTATAATAAAAGCGTTCTAAACCTTAAAATACACGAGAAAAGTAAGATTCATCAAAGAAATTCGATGCAATGTGATTATAAAAATTGTCAAAAAGGAATCCAAGGTAATTTTAAAGCTTATTGTTATACAAATATAAATATAATTGACCCAAGAACATTTATTAATAATATGATAAGTATAATTGAAAATAAAATTCAAGACCAAAATTGGAAAAATTTAAAATTTTCAAATAAAAGAAACTGTACTTGAAATGATCAATAAAATTAAAGAAAAATTATGTAAATTTACAAGAGAAGGGTCAGGATGGATAATAAATAAACTTTTAGATTTTGAAATAAAGATGGCAAAATATAAATCATTAAGAGCTTCTTCATATATTGAAACTCTATAAAAATATAAGAACCCAAAATTCGGATTTATTAATATTCAAAATAAAAATGATAACGAATGTTTCAAATGGTGTATAGCAAGATCTGATTGTTTAGATGAAGGTAATCTACATAGATATCAACAGGAATAAAGAAAAACCTGATTGGCAATGTTGGATATAATAGAATTTCCAGTCAATTAAAACAGATTGATAAATTTGAGAACCAAAACGATTTGTCAGTTAACGTATTTGGACTTGATGCAAAAGAAATATTATATCAAATTAGAATTACAAAAGTTGAGAAAACTAAACATGTTGATTTACTTTTAATATCAAATGATAAAAATACAATTTTTTTACTTATGAAAGCATTGAATCCATTCATAGATAAGAAGCATAAAGAAAAAAACTTATCCATGTCGATTCTGTTTGCGTAGTTTTTATAAAAAAGAATTATTAGATAATCATTCTACCTTAATGTGTAGTCCAAATAAAACTTGGTAAGAATGGAATGATCAGAATGTCAAGCTCAATTTTAAACTGTATTAAAAAACAATTCGACATCCATCAAGAGTTATAATATATGCAGATTTTGAAAGCACCTTACGAAAGATACAAACGAGTCAACCAGATCCTAAAGAATCTTATACCGTTAACCTACAGAAACATCAACCAAACAGTTGGTGTTGTTTTATACGAAATGTGATGTAGATGAATATTTTTCAAAGCTCGAAATATATGAAGGAAACGAAGCACCTAAATATTTAATTTCAGAATCAAAAAGAATTTAGGAAATATTGAAAACGAACAAACCAATGAACTTAACTTCAGAAGAAAAAAATGAATTATAAAAATGCTATTCGTTGTTATGTATGTAAAAAAGAATATACACAATCAGATTTCAAAGTACGAGACCATAATCATTTAACAGCGAGAAATATAGAGGAACCTGCTCACCGAAGTTGTAATTTCCAAATTAGAAATCCTAAATTTTACTCAATAATAATGCATAACTTATCCAAATACGATGCTCATTTATTCGTTAAAGAATTTGAATGTACCGAGGGTGTAAAGCAATTCCTCAAACGGATGAAACATATAAGTTTCAGTCAGTATATAAAAGTTGATGAAAAAATAACATAGAGTTGAGATTCCTCGATAGTTTCAGATTCATGTCTTCATCTCTTGCTAAATTAGCATCAAATTTAATGGATGAAAATTTAAAGAATTTACACAAATATTATCAAGATGAACAGTTTCAGTAAATAAAACGTATAGGAATTTATCCATCGACTGGATGGATGAATATAGCAAAATTTAATCATGAAAAAAAATGTCTAAAAAAGAGAAATTTTATAAATTTTGGATAATAAAGACATAACAAACGAGGACTAAAAACATGCGCAGACTATCGGGACAAAATTTAATTGTAAAACATTTAAAGATTACCATATTGTTATACTTACAAGCGATACATTATATTATTAGCGGATGTGTTTGAAAAATTTAGAACAACTTGTTTTATTTACTTATGTATTTATATCCAGCACGTTATTTTACATCTCCAGGGTTATCTTGGGATGCATTATAGGAAGAAAATTAATTGTTTAAAATTAGATTTATTTAAAAGATCTGGAGATGTTGTTAATGAATAGAAAAGGCGATAGAGAGTAATCATACTATAACACATCGATTTGCGAAGGCTAATAATCCTTATTATATTCAAAGAAAGTATAGATAAAAATAATATACCGTCATAAGTTATATACACTTATACAATAGGTGTATCGAAATCTGATGTGTTCATCCATCTCTGAATTAAATAATTATTTGCAATGGAACTTTGAATAGTTGATTCAACCCTCAATACTCACATATTGCTTTAAATAAACTTATTTTCTATGAGGTAAATTTAACCTTAAAGGAAATAAAACAATATTAAAAGTCTTAGAGAGATATTCGGAAGGACAAACCGCCTTCCCTTATTCAAGTTCACAGCTTTGTTAGAATAAAAATATAATAAAAGAGAAAGTTTCAATTCTAATCAGATGTTTGGTTTATTGAGATGTTTAATAATGTAGAAACTTTTGAATTTTTCTACAATATAGTCAATTCATTCAATAAACAGCTATTTTTTATTATTAGAACAATTTTTAACATTTTCATTGAGAAATGCCTCGAGCAACTGTCTTTTCTGTACATCAATTATGGATGAAATCAAACACATATTTTCTTTCCCCAAAAATTGACTACATAACCATGATGCCCTGAGGTAATAAATCTTTGCAATTCCAAATTTAACATGGTATTTGTGACAAGACAACCAATGTACATAACTCTCAGTATGGGTCAACAAGTTGCAAAAAATGCCTTTTCTGTAACTTTTGGATCTATGTTTCTCACAGTCACATTTTGCGTTAAATGATGGGCTTAATATTCAGATTGCTGATTTAAGTATCGATTCCCCACTATAAACAAGGAGTCCAAATTTCTTAGAATATTTTTAAAAAAAACGTTTAACTAAATTTTTATTAGTAAATAAGATGCTTTGAATTTATGATAGTCGGATTCTAGAAACCCAAAAATTAATAAAATAAAGGTCAACTAAAAATAGGGGGTCAAAATGTCGCCTCACCTTTAAGGCGTCCGTCAATTAATTATTAATCTTCTTTCATTAGGCAGGACTTGTAAATAATTAATATTTTAATAAAGAAAAAAATTTTTACAATTGTGAAATTAAACTAGCATTATCATATCTCTACATATATATTTTTATAAGATATTTTATGCAGAGTATAGAAATTAGTCGTAAATCATATATATACAAGAATAAATAGTAATAAAGAATTATCAATGACTTTACTGTATGCGTATTAACAAACTATTGGATTACTCCAGACTGGCGCTCATAAAGAGCATAATAAGATTTATATATTCAGAAAAAAAATAAAAATATGGTATTAGGTAAAATGAAAGATGAAACCAGTATAAAAATTAGTAATAATACAGATAATTTTTATGTAGAACTAATCAGGGTATTTAGAATATATAACTATGCTTATATAAAACTTATATAGAAAATTAAGAAATTTAAAACAGGGCTAGGGTGATAATAGAAAAGCGTTATTAATCAACTATTTACATCGTATAATTGACTATAAAAAAGTATTATTAAGGAATATATATATTAGTAAACTCTTAAATATTCTCTATATATTATTATATTACGAAGCTTAAAAAAATTATATTGATTTGATATATATAATATATCATACACAAGTAAATAAAATAGCATTATCTAGAGATAATGATAATAAACGTAATATTTATATAATTATATTAGAAAATTAATATATAAAAACACAATTAGCTTTATAAGACATTATAGAATAAGTTAGTTGACTCCAACAATAGATAATTCTGTTAGTTATATATATATATAGTATAATAGTATATATATATATATATAGATCATTATTATTATTAAGTTATAAGTAAGAGTTTAAAGAAAAAAATGATAAACAATATAGAAAACCCGATATCTATTAGTTATATAAACTACTAATAAATACTATTCGTTTAGAAATATTATTTTTGCGAGGTAGTATAAAGAGATAGCGTTTCGCATACCCCCTGTTCATATCTAATTTTTAAAAAAAGAAATAATAAATAATTTATTAATTAAACTCGATATATTCATTCAAAATCATTATTAGTATTGAATTTTTTTTTATGAGCGATGAGGGTGCCGTTTTACTATATATAGTGAGCACCCTCTTCAAATTATAATTTATCTAAAGAAAATTTAAATAAAAATTATATATAAATAAAATGTTATATGTTAAGTTTGAGAGTAAGTATTAGAGCGATTATTATAAAAAATAAAAAAAATATAAAAAATTAATTGTATATGTTATTATATATATGAGATATGAAGTTACAGTGAGATAAATAAAAATTATAAAGGGAGGTGCGAAACACGCCTCACTTATTTAGGACTAGTTTAATAAAAATATATTATATATATTAATTAATTATTAAAAAATATTTACTATTAAATATAAAAGATTATAAAAATTATAAAATTAACTAATTATCATTATATATAGATTATTATATTTGCGATGCTAATATAGCCTTATAGAGAATGCACAAAGAACAGTCAATTTAATAAATAAAAATAAGAATTATATTATCAATATAAATACATATATGATTTATTATATAATTTTGGAGCATAGCCTTATTAATGAACTATGCACCAAAACGTCATGTAAAATAGAAAATTAAAATTATAAATTATTGATTAAAATATTTATTATATATTGGATGTCATATCATTAAGTATACTAATGCATCTACAAACTAACGTACATTTAATAAAAAATTAAAATAAATAATTATATATTTCATATAAATAATATTAATTTAATTTTTGGTTATGCATAGCTATAAGGATACATATGCACATAAACTACAAAGAACGTCTAATGTGAGTATATAAAAGAAATAATTATAAATATAATATTTCAATTTAAAAACTTATTTATTATTAATTATTGGTGCATAAAGCATAGGTAACAACCTATAAATGAAACGTCATTGTTAAAAAATAAATTTAAAAATAATTATTTGAATTATTCATTAATAAATTATTTAAATATATTTAGGGTATTACATATTAAGTATCTTATATAGGCAATGACAACAAAA
>JABUQX010086682.1:0-25338 GCA_015478945.1 Trachelipus rathkii
AATAACAAAAAAGTATAATAAAAAAAAATTATTTACGATTTGCCTCAGTTAAAAAAATAGAATTGAATAAATGAATAGGTATATTCATAAACATTTTCATGCCTTTTTGAAGAATAATCATTTTGCTTTAATAAAATATTAATTAATAGGATAATAATAATAATAATAATAATATATAAAATAATAATAATAATAATAATTTAATATAATAATATATAATTATGAAAATAGTTAGGAAAAATTGAATTGAAATTAGTAAGCATCGAAATAAGAAAATGAGAATGATAAATAATAATATAATAATAATAATATAATATAATAATAATATAATAATAATAAAATATAATAATAATAAAATAAATAATAATAATAATAATAATAATAATAATAATAAAATAATAATAATATTAATTAATATAGAAAGCCTATAAAAATCCTCATCCTTCAGAGAAGATTGGCTCTGGATTTAAGAACATAGGAAGCATTTTGGTGTTAACAGAAAGAAAGGAATCAGCAAAGTGAGAGAGAAAGTTCTATTCCCCACATTATATAAAAGATTTCCTATAAATAATAAACTTTAATTATCTATAATCTCCTTTAAATTCAATGTAAATATACAATTATTTTTTTTAGTAAATTTAAAACTAAAACTTCTTTGAATCCCCCTTCTCTAATTTATTTTCTTCGCATTAATTTCATGCATATTTTCTGTTATGGCGCAGTCGACACAGGATGGTCCTCACGCCAAGTAATTGCTGAGTTCCTTCTGTCTGGTATATGGTCTTAGAAAAATATAGGGGGCCTATTACTGTATTAAAACTGTAAACATTGATAATAAATAAAATAGGGTCTCATAAAAAAAAAATAAATAAAATATACTACAGTATATATGTAGTATATTTAATTAAAAAATATTTGAGTTGAAGGCACATAGGGCCACTATGAGACTAAAAAATATTACCGTTAATATATAGTCCGTAGATTCTGTATACTATAATAACTACTATGATATCTGATTATTTAAAATTAATAACCCATTAAAGTTATGAAAAATAAAATAAATAAGTAAATGATATAAAATTTAAACATTTTACATAGATTATTTTTTAATATGGATGTAGTGTACCCAAATATAGAATTAAAATTTGTTGAAAATAATTAGTGTATTGGGGCAACCCCAACCTCATTATTTCAACAAGTTTTATCTCGAACAAACCAAAGAGGACAAGAAAGTTTAAGAATATAAATTTTGTGCATAAGATAACGCTGAATAGAATTTTATATACTGATAATGAGTTCTTAAAGAGTCTAATTCAGATTTTGAACATTACTTGAATGTCGTTTGAGGCAGCTTCATGAAAACTATTTAAAAATGTCTTTACAGTCAAGAATTCACATTTGAAAGCGCAGATTAAATTTGTGAAAAAAATGAGTATTATGCCTTTGGCATCTCATCTTTAATAAGTGAGCTTGAAAATAAAATAAGCCCTGTACATAATATTTTCTGAAATAATGCTCATAATGAAACTGGTTTCTCTGGTTTAAAAAGACCCGAACCTTCAGCTTTCCTGAATTGATGGAAACCTGAAGACTTTTAGGTTTATAAAAAAATTTGAAGAAAAATGGAAAGATGTAGTTGTTAAAATTTGCTAGGCATTAATGTTTAATGAAGCAACTTAAAGGTCCTGCTAAAATTTAATACAAAAAAAGCCCTATGGCAGATATGGATTATGATATGGCAAAAAAATTTCGCTTAAAATGTGCCTTCAGTAATAAAACTTTACAACAATAAAAAAGTATAAAAAGGAAAATAAAATATTAAAATGCACGCTAATGTCTGAAGCTAAATTGAATAGAAATTCAAGTAGATAGCTTAAAAATAACTAGTAAGGTGATTTGTCAATATTTTTTGTGGAATAGTTTGCCTGAAATATATCAAACCCAATATATAACATTACAAATATACTAATCCAAATGTAGATGAACTTTTAAAATAAGCACTTTGAAGTTATAATCGAATCGGGAAGAGTTGTTTAGTAAAATACAAAAACACATGCAAATACTACACTAATAAAACAACATATCACAAGATCATTAAAAAAGTAATTCAGCTCCCCTATTGTTCTGAATATACACCAAAAAAAAAATACTGAAAAAACGACAAGAATGATGGGTTGTTCCATTTGTCAAACATTGCAAACAATCAGATTGTATTGACCATAAATTGTATAGTTGCCAAACTTTCAAAACACCCTAATCCACAATTACAAAACCAATTAAAAACTAGGAGGTGGAGAAATGTGGGTATTGAAATCATAAATTGAAAACTGTAGGTTCTAAATTTAATGCTAAATGTAGAAATTGTAACTCATGGCTCGCGTGTCTAAGTGTATATAAAAACAAAAAGTGAAATTCTACACACAAACACCAAAAAACAAAAAAATAAAAAAATAATGGAAAAAAAGCAGAAACATCAACCAATGTTGATTTAAACAACTAAAGTTGTACAAACTTGAGAAAACCCATTCCTCAGAACAAGTAGCCAAATTGTTTTTATTAGTTCCTTAAAGTAACAAGTAGTCAAAATATAACACTTCATACCTTCACCACAACTTGTATAATAAAAAAACATTAACAACCAAGAAGACGAGGGTTTTGTATGATTCTGGGTCAGAAATAAATTTTATATCGCAGATAGTAGCACAAAAAATTAAATATAAGGTTGTACAATCTGAAATAATGCTTAATATAAAAGGTTTCAATGAATGTAAATATTATTAAACCTCTATTAAAAAAATTGAGGTAAAAATAAATAATAAAAATAACAGTATTGTAGCAGCTGTAGTCCCTTCAATACAAACCAGAGTGAATATACCTTCCCCTCAAATTGTAAAAGCATTTGAACATAAAATTTTTAGCTGATAAACACCTGAGAAATAATAATAATAGAAACCAGTATACTATTAGGTGTGAATGGAAGCCAGCATTAATACCATAAATGCTATGTTCTTTTGGGTTAACAAACAAAAGTTCACTGTTATATTACACTTCTTTAGGAATCTTATTAGCTGGGGACTTAAATAAATTAATAAAAAAATTGCCCTATTTGAAGTATGTAAAGAAATTTACAGAGAAGGCCGACTTACTCGGAAAAAATATCAGAATTGAGAATAAGATTGAATAACTAGAAATGGATTACTCAATTTCATCTCTAGCTCAAAATAATAATACTAGCTTAGAATTGGATGACGATTTAGTAGATAAAAATTTAAAAGATTTATTAAATTATGATGGTTTTGAATGTCCTAAAAAATTCACAGAGCTTAACATAGAACTTATAAAACACTTAATGTACAAAATACACTTGTACAGGTCGACTGATTATTATGCCTTGTTTATGGAATAATAAATTAATAAATTTTTTAGGAATTTATTTTTTATTTAGCTAATTCTGTATTGAAATCAATACTTAAAAACAATATAAAAAGAAGCTCTAAAATTAGAAAGAGTAGCAAATGAATTCAATAATTGACCAAACTTAACCAAAGGTTATCATTCAACCTGGTTTGAAACGGTACAATACAGTAAAAAATAATAACAAAGTTTCATTTTTAGCTCATAATGCAGTTTTTAGAGATCATGTAGAACAACAAAATGCAGAATTGTATATTTGTCGAACCTATGTGATAAAACACGAAACCAACTAATTTAATCACAAATAATGGTACTTGCCAGACTAATTTAATAAGATTGAGATCTTGCATAACACTACTTACGGTTAAATAAGTATTCTGGTATTCATGTGCGAGAGGGCTTTTCACCAGATTAAATTGCTTTGAAGGATACAGAAAAATTCCGATTTTTGTGGTTCAAAATTATAAAAGAAAAATGATTTTAGTATTATTTCTTATAAATTAATGCGACTCCGTTTGGTATTAGATGTAGCCCTTCGATTCTCATGGTAGCACTTTACATAATATTAATATTGCATGTTCATACTTGTGAATGGTATTGAAATAATGCAAATCTTAGGAAATTTTTGTATACCGTCTTATGGATAACTGAGGTATTCTTTCATCTGTCTGAAAGTGAACATTATTCTTGCTTATCTAGTCTCATGTAATATTAACAACTATGGGTTCAATTTGCAACAATTTCATTGTAAATTCACCAGAGTTTAAAAAAATTAAATTATAGTGAGTTAGACAATAACAGTAATGTAGATGAGCCTATAAATAATCACATTAAGCTATTAGGGATGATGTGGGATACTCATATTGATACCTTATATAACAAAAATAATGAAATGGATCCCAAAGCAAACACTTTCAGATCTATTTTATCTACTATAAATGGTCTATTTGACCCACTAAATATTGGGCTTCCTGGGAAGAATAGAGCTAAATTATTTTTACATAAACTTCAAAATAACAAAGATATAAAATGCGACACAAAACTTAAATAGTAATTTACTAAAAGAATATAAAAATATTTGCTCATAGTATAATAAAAACAAAAAACCAGTACTAAAAAGATTTATTGGGGATTATGCTTCTTCATATGATATTATAGCATTTACTGATGCTAGTAAAGACATTTATGGTAGTGTCTTATATTTACAATAATACAGATAGTAGTGAGGCGGCATTTTTTGTGTGCAAAAAAATAAATTAATTTCAAGCCAAATATTGACGTCATATCCATACATGTTCTTGAGCGATTTGAACTAAGATAGTGTTTGTTGCTCTAATAGAAATGTTTTGACTCGTTAACTAAACTTTGCACATATTTTATAGAAATTAGTACAATGCATACATTGAGTCAAATAGAACATTGAATATGGATTATAAATAAATTGAAAAAATAACAAATTTTGAGATAAATAAGTATTATAAATAATCAGCTGAATTTATTGAAAAGAGAATGTGAACTATGCGATAACTTTTCAACATGATGAAGAATTTCAGAATCCTAGTGATTATGTTACTCGATGTGTTTCATATAATGTTTTATTAAAAAAATTCACTTTATTTAAATGGGCCTTATATTAGATATCCAAAATGAAAGGTTAAAAGTCACTGTTCCTGTTTCCCTTATTATAATAATAATACAGATTTTAGTTTTATAATATTCAAACTTTGTTGTTCTTTTACCTTATTACATTAGATTAGGTTTTCTTCTTTGAATAAGCTATTTAAGGTTTCACACTATGAAAGAAAATTTATTCATAAATGTTAAAACTTTAAAGAAAGAGCTATTTACTATCTTGTTTCTCAAATTGTATCCAAATTTGCGCATATGTTCATATGAAGAAAGTTGTAATGTCATTTTTAGGGAATAAAAAAAGAATATTATGTGATACAGTGCAAAAATATCAATATTTAGTAAAAGTGTACATGAGAATAAAGAAACATATTTTGTCACATAAATTAGTGTAATATTAGATAAAAAAACAATATAATCAGAGTTAAAGAAAATGTTTTAGCGATTGCTATTTAATAAAAAGAAAAATCTTTAATTGTTGCATAAAAAATCGACTTCTTTCTTCATTTTAATAATTAAAGAATTATATACATGTAAAAATGAAACATGGCAGGTGTTTATAATAGCTTCTAGCTATTAATAAGAAAGGATTTACATTCCAACAGCAGTAGTTCAGAGTTTAAGGAATGAATAATAAAAGAACTGCATAAAATGTAAATGAATGTATGCGACCAGAAAATTAACAGAACCATTACAAAGATCTATGAGGATAAATCGCATCACAAAATTCCATTTAGAGAAAATTTCTGTGACCATATTGGACCTTTTAAATACAAATAAATTAAGTATAGTAGAGAAGGCTTTACATATTAATTATAACTTGCACGTATACTAGAGCTGTAAACCTTGTTCTTATGTAAAAATGATAGATTAAAAATGCTTGTATTTCTGCTTCAATTCAGTGTGACTTTGATTCCACAAACTCTATAATTAGTGATCAGGAAGTTAGTATATAAGCTCAGTTGCATATATTAAAGACTTTTCTTTGTGATGCAGATGTTAAAAATTATTTACTCTACATAATATAAAGATTTTAGAGTTTCTCACCATACCCCTGGTAAAGCTAGTTTTTCTGGGGTTTAGTGAATCGTTAGCAAAAAGCGGAAAAATAAAGATACAGTGCTATAGAAAAAATATATGAAGCACTTGATTTTTTCTTTATTACTTTAGGGAAAACAATATGCTTATAAATAAAAGCCAGTAGCATTTAAGTCAATATTAAGAAACCTGAGGGATCCAAATATCCCATTTGCAATAACACCGGAGATATTGCTGAAAGGATATTAGTTCCAGTCATGGTTGTTTCTTCTCATTTATTTCATGATGGTGTAGATCATTCGGATGATCCTGATTGTCTCCTTGGGAACCTGATCAGGATCAGTTATATTTGACTTATTCAATAAACAGAAAAGCTTAAATCTAAGTTGAGAATGATTGTTACTATGAGTAATTTTACAAACCTACCAAATCCTTCGTACTAACCAGCAAATAACATATAAAAAAAACAACACACTTCATGGGAGTTGGACGATGTTGTGCCATTAAAAAAAATTCTGCTAACCATGACTTTTACAGCCATGGGAACAGTACAAAATAAAAAATAATGATTTAGGAGAAACTGTTTGCTAAAATGAAAATATCAATAAAAATTATAACCCGACACATATCGGATATTTATATTATTAATAAAGTATACCAATTTTCATTAAAATCTGCCAGAAACAGTTTCCACCTCTATGATAAGAACAATGATGCTGACAGTAGAGTAAAAAGGAAAGCTGCAGTTCAATGTAGAGAGCTACATAAAAAGCTCATAGACCAAGGGCAACTTTAATATCTCCAACTATATAAATAGTCAAATGAATATCTGTGTCCTTGTTTAACAGGGACATGATATATATATTTGAATAAAAACAATGTAAAATAAATTTGGTTTCCAAATTTAGTTTACATATTCATCAAAATTAAATTCTTAATAGAATTCAATTTTGGTCCTCTCCCAGTGTTAAAAATATATATTATATAATGTATGATATACCTTATATAATATATATGTTTATTTACTTTAATATATCTTTATTGTTTATTTTGGTTATTATTTTATTATTTTGCCCTCTCCTTGAAAAGGGCTATTTGAGAATTTAATGAGCTACTTCTTAATAAAAAAAATAACTAAATAGTTATGTATTTATTGTATTTATTCATTGATATAAAAATAACATTAGATAATAATAAAAAATAAATATAAGAAAAAATTTAAGTGAACAACTCAAAAAATTTATATTTGATCCCATTTCACATTCTGATTTGTTTACAAAAATAATCAAACTTCAAGGGAGGGGCAAGTCATGCTAGCTCTGCAAAAAATGGATGCAAGAAAGTGATATGGGATAAAAAATTAGGCGTTTGCGCAGTGCCCAAGACCCTTTATAACATCTTTAGGAGCAAGACTGTGTTCTTTGCTCTGCCTATTTAGGCAATAACAAAAATTATTAATGCATCTCATCAACAAGTTAGTGGCCACTGATAATAAAAATAATAATTATAAGTCAAAAAACTAATACCATATATAATTTTTTTTTGAAATTTAGCAAAATCCATCCTCTTCCATACCCGTGAAGAAGCTAGTGGATTTCATATAGAGAAAGGCAGCTTAGAGAGCGCCTTATATATTTTTTTGTTTGCTTTTACTGTTACTGGACAGAAGTGCAATTCAGTTCCTACTTGAAAACTCTTCAAACAAAGGGGAGAAAAATTAAAGACTTGGTTTGTCATGCTGACTAATCCAACTTGGTCTACCTCATCTGTTTGTAGATGAATTAGAGGGTGAAAGGAATCTAGTTATTATAAAATTATTAACCATTTGCTTAATTATAAAAGAATTCTATTCCAATAGATTTGGAATTTCATATTTTTGAATAATAATAATAATAATAATAATAATAATAATAATAATAATAATAATAATAATAATAATAATAATAATAATAATAATAATAATAATAATAATAATAATAATAAAATATAATAATAATAATAAATTAATAATAATAACAATTAATATTAGAAAAATTTATGGAAAAGTAATGAGTAGATAAAATAATAATAATAATAACAATAGATAAGAGCTATAAAAATCCTATTCCTTTCAGATAAGGATTGGCTCTGGATTTAAGAACATAGGAAGCATTTTTTTGTTAACAGAAAGAAGGAAATCAGCAAGTTAGAGAAGAAGAGTTCTATTCCCCATTATATAAAAATTTCCTATAAATAATAAATTTTAATTATCTATAATCTCCTTTAAATTCAATGTAAATATACAATTATTTTTTTTAGTAAATTTAAAACTAAAACTTCTTTGAATTCCCCCTTCTCTAATTTATTTTCTTCATTAATTTCATGCATATTTTCTGTTATGCTCATTCCTAAAATGAGGATTTCTATCTTAATATTTAAAAAATGTTAAAGAAACGAATAATTACTCACCTAAGGTTTATAATATAAAGTTTAAACAAGCACAAATTTGTTCAAAGAAGTTTACTTGGAAGTAAGCCTTGAATTGAAGGCTATTTTGAGTAGATATAAAACGTAGTTAAAAATAATTCTTAGCTTATGGCCTAAACAATCCTCCGGACAAAGAGTATGTCCCCAAACTAAAATAAGGTTTAGTGAGATAGAGTTAGAAGGGGTATAAGGGTAAAATAGAATAAAAAGCATACCTAGCCTAATTTTCGTTGGGCACTGGTTTCTCTTTTTATAAAAAGGAGATAGTTCGGGACCTAAGACCAAGAATATTATTTAAGTTTAAAGGTAAAAGAATACTTTACTGTTTATAGACTCTTCATAATTTTAGGTAAATATAGGAGCACTTTTAATAATTCACAGTTATAGCTCACGGCTACATTTTAAAAGCCTAGTTCTATCCGCAATCTCTCAGCAATCTGCCCTAAGCGACTCTCGCTTCAATTATTTTTTTTAAAACCCACACCTTTGGGTGTTACCTAACTTAAAATATATCGCTAAAGCAAAGAAAGTCTCCAGGAGCACATTTTAAATCCCATAGACCAATCAAAAATAGTTCATAGCAAAATATGAAAGTTCAATCTAAAATATTTTTAATATCCTTCCCTGAGAAAAGAATTTGCAAAGCAAATTAAGGGGAATTGACTTTCAAGTTTCAACTAAACAAATAGCTTTTAAATTATAATATTCAATTCATAACATGCAATATTAAAAAGCAAATCAAAATATTTACTAAGTTCAAGCTTTATACAAACAAAGCAGTACAATAGTATAAGCAAAGTATTCAAAATATGATAATTAACATGAAAAGGCTGAATAATTACTCAAATATAGTTGAGTTGTCCACAAGGGCAAGTGTGGAAAATCAAAATGATAAATTTATAATAATTAAAAATTTTAAAGTAAGATTTTAGCTTTGAACAATGTTTGTGATATAATAAGCACTGTTGTAAAACCAGAGACAAAAAAAGGGGGAATAGGAGTATAAGCTAGCACGGTTGTGCAACCAGTTCAAACCAGAATTAAATAGGTAAAACAAAGTTCAAAGCAAAATATTTTTTTTTTGTAACTATCAAACCCAGACCAAACAGAGGTCAACGTAAATAAAGTATTTTTTTTTTCAAAAGAAGCCAACAGCCAAATGTAAAATAAAATGTAAAATCAAATAATTTTTAAAAAGCCCATAGGCTTACTAATTTAAAGTATAAAACATATGCAAAGGTCAATGTAAACGATTCAAATGTAAACCTCATATGCAAGGCCAAATTAAAGTATTAAGTAATTACCAAGCAAGAGTTCAAGCCATATGTTGTACAATTAAGCAAAGTATTCCTTCCCTCACGATGTATTTGAGAAGTGGAATAGTCTTATTCAAATATAATTGAACAGTCCATAAGGACAAGCATGTAAATTAAATAAATAGAGCAATGTAAAATTTAAAGTAGCTGTAGCTTTGAACCAAGTTTGCTTAAGATACAGCATAATAAGCACCTATGTAAAACCAGAGACAAAAAAAGGGGTAAAAGGAGTATAATCTAGCACTGTTGTGCAACCAGTTTAAACCAAAATTAAATAGGTAAAAGGTTCAAAGAAAATCTTTTTTTTTTTAACTATATCAAAAATAGACCACATGGGTCAAAGTATATTTTTTTTTCGAACAAGCCGATGGCTAAATATAAAATATAAGTACCGTATGTAATGTCAAATAATTGTTAAACTGCCATATGACAACTGATATAAAGGGACAAAACATGCAAAAGGTCAATGTAAACGTTTAAAAGCCAAAAGCCAATTATTGTAAATGTTTAAACACAATGTAAATTAAATTATAGCATTTAAATTAAAAAAAATTAGTCATATTTCTATATTATCATATAAACTTTTAAAAATGCCCAAAGGCCAACTAACACAAAGAGACTACACATATGCAATAGGTCATGAAATGTTTAAAAGCCAATATACCAAATAATGTGATTAAACACATGTATAGTAAAGTAATTAAGCAAATTAAAGATTTTTTTTAAACACGCCAAAGACAAAAATATAAAAAGAAACCAAATAAATATATAAGGTCATGTAAATGTTTAAAAACCAATATGTAAAATAATATAAATGTGAATAAAAAGACGAAGAGTAAAGTAATTAAGCAAACTATGCTGTAATAATTTCAAAAGACCAGTAGGTCTAATCAAATGTACATAAGTTACACAATTTTTTAAAGCAATAAGTGTGCAAATCAAAGTTGTAAGTAATAAAGTTAACAATGTTGAGCATAAGTACTTTAGGAGTGTAGAGTGTCTTCAAGATAAAATAGCCAGGTAAAACTGGTATGAGTAGCCTTACGTTATTACGTCAGTACAGCAGAAAAGTTTATTCAAATGGCCGTTTATCATAAAGAACTTTTAATATATAAAAGGAATTATATGAAGCGTGCATACACCCATAGACTGTTCGCGGACCAATCCCAATACAATGAGGCCTCGAGAAAACCCTTATACAGGGCGCTGGGTACTTTTTTCCAACCCATACAATTTTGGCTTACAAGACTTTATTCCCATTTACTTTAAGGTTCAAACCAAATGGGATGCATTAATGCCCTAGTACTTACTAAAAAGAGTAGAACTATACCAAGCAGGTCAATAATAGCCTATTAGGCAAACAAACATAGTGTGAGCTTCAATCTTAAACAAGTATAATTTAGTACCTAGAAATAGGAAGCCTAATCAGATTCTCATCATACACCCCAAGTTTCAGCTTTAATGAAAATAATTTAATCTAACAATGCACAGGATTTATGTATGGAACATCTAATTTAGCCAAATAATCACACAAAAAAATCTAACTTGTTTGGGAGGCACTTTCAGCACTTGAAAACTTAGGCTAGAAGGGTTTTTTGCAAAATTAATTTCAATTGAGGGAACAGACTCTTCGCTTGCACTATAGATTTTATTATATAAGGCCAAAGTGATAAGGCTCAATTATTATAAATTATGTAAATCATTCTTAGATATCAAGCATTTAATCTAGAGCGGGATTACTATCGCTTAAAATCGCCTAGTTTAAATTATGCTACAAAGTACAATCAATTTTTGTTCAATTAATCTGAACTATTTAAAGAAAATTTCTCCTCTGATATTTTATCTTTTATAAATGAGTAATAAAGGATAAAACTAATTTCATTTGCAAACTCGTAATTTTAAAACATGTAATTATAATTTTAACAAATTATCTACGTTACAAAGTTCAAACTTCAATTAGGATTACATACTCCAAGTATAAGCAACTTCAATAAACCTATAAGGGAGCAATAAATAAATTCAAATATGCATAGGCTAATAGGCAATAATCAAAATAAGACGTCCTCTAACTTACTTTAAAATTATAACGATTATTCTTGCAGAATATTCTAATGTACAAGTTAGAACAGTTTCGTGAACTTTCATTCCTAACAATCGAGGATTGGCTATCTTTAAAATTAAAAAATGTTAAAGAAACGAATAATTACTCACCTAAGGTTGTATTAATATAAATTTAAACAGACAAATTTTCAAAGTAAGTTTTACTGAAAGTAAGCCTTTGAATCTGAAGGCTATTTTGAGTAGAATATAAAACCGTAGTTAAAATAATTCTATAGGCTTAGCCCTAACAATCTTCCTGACAAAGAGTATGTCCCAAACTAAAATCAGGTTTAGTGAGATAGAGTTAGAAGGGTATAAGGGTAAAATAGAATAAAAAGCATACCTAGCCTAATTTTCGTTGGGCACTGGTTTCTCTTTTTATAAAACGACGATATTTTGTTCTGACATTTTTAGATTTAAGTTTAAGGTAAAAGAATACTTTACTGTTTATAGACTCTTCATAATTTTAGGTAAATATAGGAGCCAACTTTTAAATAATTCACTGTTATAGCTCACGGCTACATTTTAAAAGCCTAGTTCTATCCGCAATCTCTCAGCAATCTGCCCTAAGCGACTCTCGCTTCAAGTATTTTTTTAAAACCACACCGTTTGGGTAGTTACCTAACTTTAAATAATATCGCTAAAGGCAAAGAAAGTCTCAGGAGCACATTAAACCATAGACAATCAAAAAATAGCTTCATAAGCAAAATATGAAAGCTTCAATCTAAATATTTTTAATTAATAGACGTAAAAGACCTTGCGATCAGCCCCCAACTTTGAGGCGAGATGAAGGTAATAAGTCAAGCGCGTGATGACAAGTTGTTTTCATGTGTTTAATATGTGGGGCATATGTTAAGTGGTCATCTAAAATGAGTCCTATAAATTTGACTTGTGAAGTAACAGAAATAGGCGAACCATATAAGTTAGGTTCGCTTGAAGAAGGTGTCCAGTTCTTCGACTCCCTTTTTTTCTTAAAAGCACTGCTAGGTTTTGGGGAGAAAATGGAAAGCCATGGAGACCTAGCCCATTTCAAATATGTTCATAGCTAGTGACAGTTGCGTTCGAGAAAGGCAGCCCTGGCGCCGGCTATGTAAAGGCAAGGTCATCGACATAGAGAGAAAAAATTGACAGTCGCTGGAATAGAGGTAGAGAAAAATTAATCGAGAGCAAATAGTAGTACACTTAAACAGACTACCCTGCGGAACGCCTTCATCCAGATGTAAAAGTGCGTGACCAGAATAGAAGAGCACCGAACCTGGAAAGATCTGTGTGACAAAAGGCATGTGATAAAAGATAGGAGTTGTCCGCGGGAAACAAGCGAATGGGTTTAAGAGAAATCCCAGTTCTCCGTGGGTCGTAAGCTTTTTTAAGGTCAAAAAAAGACACCAAGAATCATCCCACCAGTTGAGAAGGCTCCCGGATGTCATTGTCTAGTTTTACCAAGGGGTCCGCGATCGAACGATTTTTGCGGAAACCAAATGGAAGTTGAGAAAGCTTGACGGGCTCTCAGAACAGGGAGTAACGGCCAGAAACCATTTCTCCTATTAAGGTTACAGGAGTGACAGGTCAGCGAAATGGGTCTTTTTGTCGCCCAACTTCGGATCTTCAGGTTGGAATAGGAATTACAAAAGCTGTAGTCCAAATAGAGGAAAGAATTCGACCCAGGATTCTGCTTAATATAAATCAGCAAACAATGCTGACGCCGAGAGATATGACGAGCATGATTACGGACATCCAGTCTACAGGGCACCGTTCTTGCTATTGCCAATGCAGTTTGCATACTTTGCAAGTGTAAAAGACGGTTTGTAGGTATGATCTTCCCCCTTTCCTTGTTGAAAAGTGTAGTGCTGTGTCTGTTCTCAGTTTTTGAAAGGCTTAGTATGACGTAATGAACTCGAATGGCTAGCAAAGCTATAACTTAACGCATCCGTACCACCGCAAGAGCGGAGATCGTATCAGTTATATCAGGCCCATTACGGAGGAACTGGGTAGAGTTTTGGAGCGACGAGATATTTTCTGTGTACTTTCCACACTAAAAGGAATGGATGTTCGTGGAAGGTTAACAGTGACATGTAATTTCGAAAATTTATTACGCGTTTGACGCATTCAATTCGCCGAGATCTTCGCTGCGGATGCTTAGAAATAATAATCATAATTGGTGGTGGTTACGGGTCTTTTGTAATTGCCTGTAGAAGTTTCTTCTTCTCTTGCGCCACCTTGGGACCGACAAGGCTGTTGCCGACCGCTGCCTGAGGAAGACTGCGGGATGAAAGCTTCCGCTGCAGGACGACTTTCTGGAAAAGCAAAAGGCATCATCAACAGTCGGAAATCGGTTATTGAAAGGAGAAAGAGGAATAGCTGTGGCCTGAAAAAAGGAGCCCACTCGCTCGATCATAACGCTCGCTGGAGTGGGTATTTGCATTGGCTTGGAACAAGCTCATTTATGCTATTGGGTAATGATCACTGCCAAATAAATAATCAAAGCGGGAACCAGGTAAAACGATCATAAGGGATGGGGCAAAAGCAAATATCAACAATAAGAAGTGTATGATCAAACGTTCATAGGCTAGGAGTCCTGTTTAAGCATCCCAGGAAAAGTGCGTTAGGGATCTATTTAAGATTTGACTAGATGAGAAGTGACAGAGTCCACCCCATAGGGTGCGGAGGTTGAAGTCACCTAGTATAACAACCGGAGTAGGAGCTCTTAAAAAGGATCAGCTAAGTCGACCTTAGTAAATTCACTAATCGGAAGCTAAGGAGATTGAACATATAGTAATGTCGATGGAACAAGTGAATGCTTGCCGCTAACTGCGCAGTGAATTTTGTTTGAGAGGACTGGGGAATAGGATAGGATTTGTGAGCATGAGCTATTCTCCATATCACCTATCATTGTCACCCCTTCCATAGAAGTTAACGGCGATTTAAATTCAGATGGTTAAAGGAAGTCACGATGACATAGTCGAAGTTCCTCCAAACATATGCATTTGGTGTACATATGTTTATTAGTAGAACAAGTCTTCAAATTAGAGAGTAAAGCACGACAATTCAACTTGAAGGAAAAGTATCATGATGAGTATGAATATTATGTGGTGTCTATTAGAACAATTTCTCTATGTGACAGTGGGGAATGTTAGAGTTGGTTCAGATGAGAGAGAAGGTTAGAGACGTGCGGTCTTGGCGAGGAGGGGGAACAAAACTGGGGGGAAAGGATAGCATTACACCAGAGATTGATGTGTAGACCTCTTTTAGGTAGGAGTTTCAGATGTATTTGTGCAAAGAGCTTCACCATGAAGTAATTTGAATTCAACAAATCCACACTTGTTATGTGGGTTTGGTTGGTAATAGGAGAGCATCGTAAATGCTTCATATTTATTAGGTGAGACAGATCAGTTCATCCTCTGGGCAAGCAGAATCAGAAAATGTGGGAGGACATCAGAGGTTGCTCTCCATGGAAATGGGAGAGAAGTTTTAACGGAAGGTATTGTTCTTTGAGAATGTGATTGCTGGGTTACGACATCATTTCATATGGGATCGGTAATTGCAAGGTCATTCTGGAATTATTCCAGACCTCTCATGCGGGTGATTTATGGGAAATGGGCAGTTTGATCTGGAGAATGGAAACTTGGCTATCTCATGCCTCCAACAGACCAGAACGCTTAAGAGCGCCGTTTGCGACGTTACGTTGAAAACAGTTTTCCATTTGCTTTTCTTGGAAGCACCAGAAGCATTAGAAAGAGAATGGGTCATCGCATCAAGCTCCATTGGGAACTGTTATCCAATTCATCTTCTAGGGTATAGAATCCCCTTAGAGAGTGCTGATAAAGAAACTTCGGGAGTAGTTATAGGAAGAATCAGAAGAGCTAGAATTTTCTTGCAGACTATTAGAAGGGTGAGTTGCGGGTTGTTCAATAGCTGGATGTTTGGTACAGTCATTTGAAGCCTTTGCTTTTGTCTCAGAAGTAGACTTAGGCGAAGTCTCTTCTGAGTTGCATTTTACAGCGGGGGTTACTGTGTTTTGTTTAAAAATTCGGTTGCTCTATTATATACGAATAATCTTTTAACTTGGCGACTATTCTTCTCTGTGTGTTTTGAAACATTTTTTCCAGGAATTTTTAGTAATAGTGGGAGGCGAATTAAGGACAAAGAAACAGTCCCTTGCATAAGTTGGTGTGAAACCAATTTGAATTGAGTATGGACAGTGTGTCTTGGCAGGACATGATTTCAAATTTCTGTATTGGAATGAGCCAGCTTGAGTTTCAATTGCTAGTTTCTGAGAGTTATCTCAGGATAGGCTTGTGATAGCTTTTTGGACGGGGAGATTGAAGCAAGGCTGCTTTTGTACTCTTTGAGAGGTTGGTGTGTGGGCAGTACAGGTAGACAAGTTGCGTACATGCCTGAGTTTCAATGGAATTAAGAGAGGAGCTTCTGCTAGGATAGGGTTTGTTGCGGATTAACAAGCGAGCGTGGGGCAGGCTGTAATTGCGTTGCGTTAAGGATTGATTTTGATTGTCTGGTTAATTTCTGAGCTGGGTAAGAATCTCTCCTGACTCATTTATGTATGGTTACATAGCTCCTAAAACTCCTGTTCAAACAGTAAGTCGGACATTTGGAAAGAAAGACACTAGGGCGTCCAGTACAGTTTCTACAGTTAGGGGTATTTCACTGGCAGTGTAAATAATTATCCGCTGAGTTGCGGGCATATTGCCAATCCTGCATCCCCTACAGTATTTCGGGGGACCAACCGTTGCATTTAGAACGTCTGGGTCGGAGGCATACACACTAGCGAACACTGACTTGTGAACCCTATTTCTGACCTTTGTAGCTGGATAAGGGTATCCAAAATCAGACAGTGTAAACGGGGATTTGGTTGTCAGACATTTCCCGGCAGAGGGGAAAATCTATAAACGTTTGTAAAGGAAAATCTTTCTGCTGTTGGATTCTTCCAAAAGACAGCTGTATCTTCGTCTTTCTGTTCATACCAATAAATAGTTGCCTTCAGATGTGTTTCTTATTCATCAGGAGTAGAAATAGAGATATTGCGAGAGAGTTAGGATGACAGAATGGAACTTTGATTTCGTTAGCAGCTTTACGAGAATGGACCTCCTCATCAATGTGACATGGAGGGTCTTTAACTCCAAGGACTTTTCAAGTGCCCTACTGAGAAGAATGATTCTGAGCTCAGTAAAAGCTTTGGAGGTAGTGGATCGCAGTATGTAATACATCTGGAATGACATGTCTGTGATATTCCTGGAAGGGGGTGCAGCGTATGAGTAAAACCGAATGAGTACGACTGTTACGTGGGGCACCTTTACTGGATTGCCCGGGCCATTGGACACGGCACCTGGGGTGTTCGGGTTTGCTGGCCGCGATGGAAATTTCCAAAGGACCCTCACGTGAGAGAAGGAGTAACAGCATAGGTACCAGTCTAAGAAGTCAGTAGGACCGTCGCGTAGGTCAGGCTTGGGACGAACTGACTGATGGTTAATTATGTTGATGTTCGGTAACCTTGGTTTAAATAAGTTTTTCTTTTTAAGACTTTCTCCAATAAAACTTAACAACGACTCCTCCTCCATGATATGCAGCATTAGCATAAGAGCAAGAGAATAAAAGCAATAACAGATGGCATGGAAAGGCGTATTTCATAAGAAAGTGTAATCTTCTCTCTCACAGCATTCACAGTTCCAGAGACCACCCGTAAGCGTGGGCTGTGGATGTGGCCTCGGAAGTGCTCCAAAAACTTACTTTTCGTGTCCCACCCGCGTACCACGGCGCACCTAAAGTCTCGCGTAAAGTCCGAGATGTATACACACAAATGCAGAACGGCCTCCCCAGGTTAGTCAGGATTCAGGTACCCTACAATTGGCGGCCCGGCGAGGTGAACGTAAATGACCGGTTTTTCAACTGTACCCACATCCACAGGAAGTGTGGGTGAACTGTAAACTCGTGCGGAGACGCACCGGATACGCCAAGGAGCGGAGGAAAGGGAGGTAGATCTATAAATAATTAAAGGACTTATGGGTGGAATTAGGATGATTTTTAACTACTTAAAATGACAATTGATTTTTCCTCATAGGACACTGAAAGGCAGTATATCCCGCCCAACAGTATCCAAGAGAGCCCACCCACTAACTTCAAGGTAACCACGACGTGGGAAGATAGAAAATATATATAATATATATACAACTACACGATTACAGTTTGTGTAATGTTTATCACAGCATTGAGATGTATAATTATATATATATGTCTCCATATGTCTCCAAACTACGATACTTTAACTTAATAAATGTCTCAGCACATACTTTAAACTAAACAATATGTCTCCAGCATATACTTTTATTTCGCAAATTTGCAACTGAATAAGACTAGTTAACTTTACATATATTGAAGTGGTGTAAATTAATTACTTTATTGCTGGTTCATAAGCTCTTTACCAAGGAGAAATCCAATTTAAAGTTTATCATACCTAAAAACAGTAATATGGAAGTGATAAATTCAAAATTACCATATTTTGTCTCACCCAAATTAACATGGAAAAAATCCCTTTCCAACCTTTGAGATCAAATTTTCTCTCAAGTACTTGTTCAAATTATTTATCTTCTTTCATACCTCTCATTAAGAGTAAGTATCTTTAAGCAAATTACACATCGTGAATTTTCTCAAATTAACAAGATTAATGAATTTTAAATTCCTTGTTTTAAAGTTCTGGTGTGGACGATTAATGCCTTGAAGGGTTTCATTGGAGAGTTTTGCTAATAATGTTTTCCATGACGTCATATTAGTGACGTTTTAATTTAGAATCGAATGTGATATAATCTCCCCAATAGATGAACATTATTTATAATCTTAAATTCATTATTATTATTAGCAAATAATATAAAAGTTATATTACCAACCTAGTCAACTCTTTGCAGCCGGATAACAGTTGATTCACTTTGGAAGATTATCGTCAATGAACGAATGGAGGTTAGTATTAAGTAGGAATAAATGTTAAGAAGAATGATGTGCTATGGGAATAGGATGAGGAGGTGCATCATGCAATTCCATATTGTCACTGTCAACGTCAATGGTACGCTGTCTACGAAGTAGTAAATGAATGATAGAGGGTCCATGGCTATTAGTTACGTCTAATAGAGATCGAAGTTAAAGGGTTAATATTAGGAATTACGAGCATATTAGTAACGGGATTTGTTTTAGCTTTATTCAATCGTTTGAAATTGATAATGAACAATATGCATGCTATTTGGAGAAAGATGGTAATAAATGAGCTGGAAGCGTACGAAAGAGTAGGAAGGTATGAAAACAGGTTTGAGTGATGATTCAAGGATGAGTTGATGTAATCCAATTGATTATCTCAAATTGTTTTAGGGGATTTTATAAAATAGGGAGATTGGGTGAACGTATGATTTAAGAATGAAAATAATACGGGTACGTTAATGTTGGAGGAATTTATTAATTTTAATGATTTCAATACATGAAAGGGATTTGTGAAATGGTATTGATTGGTAGTTAACACGCATCCTTGATTCAAGATATAAATATCAGAAACAGTAAGCGTAGATTTGGAAGTAGGATACATGCAATTTAACTGAGCATCAACAGGATTATTAAATGAAATGATAATTTTAGAATGAGCTGATATGGAGTATGGTTCATTCGTAAGATGATATTCATGATTACAGTGTAGAGGAGTGTCTGATTTTAAGTCCATGAAAGTATTGTTTGTGTAAAGGAATAGTTCGCAAGAAGGAGAAGTGAAGGAACTAAGTGATTGAAACATAGGACATATAGAATTATTTAAAATACCTAACATTGAGAAAATTGAACGTTTGACATGAAACTATATTTCATGACCGATTTGTTTACAAAGAACATAGAGTATTTTGGTTTAAATATGATTCGAGAATGCCCAGTAGAAGTGGGAGTAGGAAATGAAATCATACGATAAGATTTATACACATTATGATCGGAAAAAGGAATAATGGTGACGATACTATAAGGGATAGTATATATTATGGTCCAAGTAAAAAAAAGAAATTCGTAAAAGTTCTCAGGAGAGAAGGGAGTAATAGTATTTAAATGAGTAGTATGTAGACTTTCAAATTTAAAAGGTTTTAAATTAGAGGAAGAATATAGAATAAAGGAGGTAGTCTTTTGATTAGCTAAAAGGTAAGCATCTAAGACATTGCTACGAAGTTCCAATAAATTTTGAATATAAGAATTCAAAATGGAGAAATAAGAGTCTAAAAGATTTATAACATTAGGAAAAGAAAAATTTTGAGTTTGATTTCTCAGGTCATCTATGGACTGAGTTAAGGAGGAAAGATAATTAGTATTTGATTTTAATTGATCGCGGAAACATAAAAATAGTGAGTTAACATTATTAGATTGTTCCGACAGGACTGCTATTCGCTTTTGCATTGATTGAACATCTTCATCCATTGCAGTACCAAATAGAGAGCGTAAGAACTTACCACCAATGTCCAATAAACCTCGTCGTTCACGGAAAACGGATGAACGTTTAGAAGAATTCGAATTAATCCTCGGATCATTCAAAAGGAATTTAAGTTGTTGTAAGGTATGGGAAATATAGCTATCTAATATATCTAATTGATATACATAAATATGGTTATTCTGGTTACAGAGAGGGAAATTGAAGGTTTTGAAGAAAGATAAGTTAGGTTATGTCGACAAAAGCGTTCATGACTATTACTTCTCCTTTAGGTGACACCAAATTGCATAAGTTACATAACGAGAATTATTCAAGATCACATAATATATAAGGTATATAATTAATGTGTATCCTAATCAATACGGAACCCGTCATTTCATTTATATTGTATTATGGTCTATAATTCTTTTCCCATACCGGTAAAATTAGTAAATTACCATTAATTTATTATACATTTTAAGACTAGCCAATAACTTCATTAAGCAAAAGCTAATAGTTATTCAAATAAAGATATAACTTATAATATAATATATAATAATAGTATATATTATACACCGATAATAATAATTAAATTAAAATCAATATACTAACTTTCAACTTCATATTCTAACTATACATATATATAATATAATACAGTATAGTATATATATATATATAAAACCCTTCATTATCGTCAATACCAATTTTTAGAGATTCTATCTCTCACATTAAAAATCCTACAACCAACATCATCGTAGTCCCAAACAGTTGACCCTACGGAAGTTATCCTATATATATTACATCTTCTAATCTATTAACGCCTTTTGGCAATATACTCACATAAAACCATATATATAATTACAATTTTTTTATTCTCTCGATCTAGCTCTCTATTTTTTCAATATATTATCAATTCATTGTAATCTAAATGGTATTAAAGATTATGATTACTCACACATTATCACTCTGTCTAACTATGACTTATCTAAAAAGCCCTCTTGTTTCCTATATATTACCAACATACAATCAGTATAGCCCCTCTAGGTACATGATTAGATATAGCAGCTCTTCTTCGAAACTACATAAACACCCAGCATATAACTTCCCTATCACCACTTATTGATAAACTAATTCCCTACCTAACTATAATTCTATAGTTAATACCTTATTTCCCTTTACCCTTTATATAAGAGAGTATTATGTACTTTTATGAGCTCCTCTACACTCTCACATAAGCCTACGGAACTATATCATCTCCATGAAAAGACTTGTATTACCATAAACTCCAAGTTTTTCATCAATGAATCAATTGCACTAAAGTAATTCAATTTATATTTGTACAGATTTTACACATTTACTTCAACTATGTTCATCCACTCTGCCCATTTAACCTTCACTCCTTACTATATAACAATATCATCTCTCAAATATACCTATGTATATTACCTTTATGCAACCATCAAACCCTAATAATTACACATGTATCTAATTATCATAATTCTATTACATTACTGTTAGTCAAGTATTATGCAGTATTTTATTCGAGTGTTCCCTATCATAGTTCTTCACATATATACTCCATATTCATTAGCAGGTAACTGAAAAACATAGCCATCATACCTATTAATTGTTACTATAAGCTATGAATTCCCTTATTCTCATTCATTAAACATTTCGCTCTTGCCTTCCAGCACGTAGATTCCAATTTACCTTGTATGATCACCATTATCCAATGTTATCTCTTTTATACTTTACTACCATAAGCTGTTCAAGTGTTGGCGATGCATAGTGTATACAGGTAGTAGACGGCGTAATTACTTCTTTGTTTCCTCTACGTATCATATCTTTTATAAATTGCTTTTTTCAGTAAATATAAAGTATTATCCATAGTATCTGAAATGGGTCTACTACTCTGATAACTCTGATTCACTTGGCTTATTAGTATATCAATGCATACACGTCTCTTTTAACTTTTAACCAGCTTTGCATCACCTATTTCATTCCACACTAATCACTGTTAACATTCTTACTTCTAACTTTCTAGACATCCACAACTATTTTTTGCACTTACCATAAAATCGTTTCCTCTCAAATTGCATGTTCACAGATTTTGTTCTGTTCATCTTTGGTTTTCATTCACGGAACTCGATTTTGGCTTCTAATCAGCTCTTAAATAACTTATCCTCATTACCATATTATTATGTGTTCTAACTATTTACTTGCAACATCTTAATTATGTACAAACTCTTACAATCCGTTATCAGCCTTCCTCTCATCTACCAGGTCGCCACTTTAAACTTAATTTTACTAAAACTACAGAATACTGATATACGCGTATTAACCTCATCCCTAACCCTCATAGTAATTTATACATCCTAACACATTTACTATTTCAACGATCTCCTTCACTTCATCACAACTAACAAAATCAATTCATGTCTTTTCACTTCAATACACACTACCCTATAGTAACTAATCATAGAAACGATTCACTTGAAGGTATAGTACTTATAGATATTGATAGTCTATTAGTTATGTTTAAAGAAAGTATTATACTTATTAACGCCCCTTGATGGATATGACCAGAGAATGATTGAAACTGTGTGGAATGAATTGTCACAGGAGATCTTGTCCGCATGTCGACACGGAATGATGCATTCTATGGGTATTAGAAGTGTCGCGCAGAGCGAGCGTGCCCAGTCACTCTGCTAGTGATTATTAATTACCCTTGCCCGATGTTGTTTTTAAATGCAACGTATATTTGGCTAACCTTTGTTGTATAGACTACACGTCCTGAAAAGAAGTGCCAACTATATATTCGAGAGGTCTGAGAGAGACGTCATACTCACTCCCTATATGTAGCAAGAAACATACTTCTAGATTATCCCAGAAATCGCGCTCTACTCGTTTAATTATTTGGATCCAGGAGTAGTGTATATAGTACATATAAAAGGTAGATAGTGAGTTATATATTTTATGATAAATGTATTATGACGGTTAGATATTAATATAAGTATAAGCATAGTTATGATATAATGTAGTTAGTTGAGTTACAGTGATAATCCCTCTAGCAGTGAGTGAATAAGTTAATGATTATTATATAATAATGTAATAGTTATAATATATACAGCTTGAGTTATATAAGTGTCATGATAAGTATTAAATAATTTAGGTAATATTAAATGTTAGGATAGTTTACACAGAGGGATACATAGCGGGATCTTGCACGGAGTGTGAGTGAGTGTTAAACCCTGTTCGTGATCTCGTGAGGATTTGGACTAATGTGGGTGAGAAATGAGACATGTTAGCTATACTTATATAATTAGTATTATAGAGCAAGTATATAATTAATGGCTCAGTATAGCAAATTTTAATATATATCTCATTTAGCTGGATTTATAATAAGGGACTAAGTTACTTAGTGTGCTAGGGTCTTAACATGAGTGAGTATTGTTTTTACCAGGTATTGTATAATATTGTGTAGTATATATATGTTATAATATATAAAAGTAGCGACGTATTGTGAGTATCATTGTAGCGTGATAATTGAATAACAGGTGCTGTATGCACCATTGCGTATGAAAATCGTAACGCGAATATTATAAGAACGGCCTAAACTTACAATCACTAATACAAAGTGGTTACAAAAGTTGTATGTACACGAATCGAACAGGCTTACTCAAATAATTAGCCAGAACCTCTCGGTAGGACACGGAATGAAACTAAAAAATATAGATTGTTGCATGATTAGTAAAATAATAAGTTAGATCAGAAAGTAAAAAAAGATTTAGAAGAATTGAAACGATGCGATTTTAGTCAAACAAGGAGAAGATATATTTTATGTCCGCCTGTTCAAGGAAAGTGATGTTAATGGCAAATTTGCTTTCTAATTCTAATATAAATGAAATATTATTTAAATTGGGCATTGGGTTGTTGAATGGTTTGAGGTGGATCACAATCACTTAATTTAAAATTCAAGGCAAGAAAAACATAAAAGTGATGTAGAACAACAATTTGGTCGCGTTTGGTTGGTTCGAATCGGAATTGTTGCGTTACTAACCGGCGTATTAGTGTGCTGCTGGGAGTTCAACCCGGCTGGGAGACCGAAGGGAAAAGTGGATGTGTTTGTGTACATAAAGGGAAATAATGAAGGAGAGAAATGTGAGTTTTTACACAATAGACGTCGAAAAAACACAAAACAAGGTAACAGATGCACGGACCGCGCGTAGTGAATGTGAAAAATTCCGAGCGGGGCCGAAATCGGGGTAATTTCGTGGAGTTGATAATGATGGAGCTTATAAGTGTTGGATGAGCATCGAATCCAATGGCCTAAAGAGTGAAACATTAAGATAATAACAACATACATAATTAATAACTTACGTATAAGTGCACCTATGAATTGAAATACATCGGGTACCGTTACGTAATACATTAATATGATAATAATAATAATTAATATTCAATGGTTAATGATGGTGCCGATCGATGATCGCCTGAATAGAACATGTGTTTCTCTTCGTCGCAGTGATGTTCCTGCCTTATAGGCCCGTGAGTCTAGGGTGGATTTTCTGACTCGACGAGTTCTAAACAATAACTATATGAGATTAATAATAATATCAATCAATAAGATAGATAATGTATAAAAGGGAGCGGTAGATAAGTGAGACTTAAGGAAACAATTATTTTCTTATTAATTTAACCTAATGAATTTATGTCCGATCAATAATTATGCTATTAAATCTAGCTACATTTATTGACTTGTAATGTCCACATTCAAGTGCAAATGACCAACGGACATAAATATCCAACTTATAAATCGCCAAGAAGTTCAATCAGTCCTAATAATATAAGGAGAAGAGAGAAATTCAGTTATTGGGTGAATAATTCATATAGGTGTAATAAAAATAAAATATATATAATATATTATAGTATATATATCAGATC
>JABUQX010086683.1:0-15000 GCA_015478945.1 Trachelipus rathkii
CAGAAGATATATATATATATATTATATATACGTTATATTATATTTTTATATATATATATATGTATATAATATATTATATAATATATATATATATATATATATAGTATATATATATTATAATATTATATATAATATTTATTTCTTTTATAATATATAATAATTATCTTCTTTATATATATATATATATAGTATATATATATATATATATATATTATAATTATATATACTTATATATATATATATATATTATCACTATATATTATATATATATATATATTATAAATTAAATATATATTACTATATATATATATATATATCATATAATTATATAATATATATATATATATATATATATATATAATAACTATATACTATATATATATATATATATATATATATATATATATATATATGTATATTATATATACTGTATATATATTATATAATATATTATATATTATATATATATATATATATATATTATAGTATATATATATATATATATATATATATATATATATATATATATATATTTATATAATAACTATATATATATATTATATATATATATATTATATATATATATATATATATATTATTATATATATATATATATATATATATATGATATATATTTCACAGCGAATCTCTGCTGTGCTTATATAATCTGATGCCTTTTTTTTACAGGGCGCGAACGGAAACAATCTTATCTTTACAATCTTTATTTCAACCCCACAGTCGGTTGCCTAAAATATTCAAATTCAGTGTCTAATTAATATAAGACATAAAAAAAGAAAAAATTAAAAAAAAAATTTTACATAGTGAGTACATTAACAAGACTGAACTTTAATGCGTGCAAGACTGAGACAAAACATTATCCAAGGTATATTGAAAAAGATGAAAATCTATACGATGAGCAGTAGTTACAAATTCTAAAAAATGCAAATAACCATATATAAGTTTAACTATTTATCTAATAGGTTAATTCAAAATCGTCGTTTAGAAATGTTAAAATTAGAGTATGGATTAATACTTTCATTTAAACAATGAGACTAGTATTGAAGTTTCAATAATAAATAGAAATTTTGGGATTTTCAAAGTTATTTTAGCTAAAAAAAAAGTTTTCAAATAATAAAAACAGCCATATAAAAGTGAATTTTAATGTATAATTAATAATAATAAAAAATAATGAAGCGTTTTTCCTAGTGTTTCAGATCAACATTAATAATAATAATAAAAAATAAAAGAAATTTTCCCTGTTACTTCCATATCAAAAAATTAATAATAAATATAATATTATAATAATACAAATATAGTTTTACTGACTTTCCAACTCTCTCTTTTCTCGATGATAATAATAATAAATAATAATAAAAATATAGATTTACAGACTTTCCAACCTCTCTCTTTTCTCGATGATAATAAATTAAATAAAATAAAATATAGATTACGACTTTCCAACTCTCTCTTTTCTCGATGAATAATAATAATTAAATATAATAAAAATATGAGTTTTAAGACATTTCCAACTCTCTCTTTCGATGATAATAATAATAATAATAATAATAAAAATATAGTTTTACAGACATTTCCAACTCTCTCTTTCGATGTTATAAATAATATTAATAATATAATAATAAAAAATAATTGTTATACAGAACTGTCCAACTCTCTCTTTTCTCGATGATAATAATAATAATAATAATAATCAGTCTTTTTTTTTTTTTCTTTTTTTTTTTTTCAATTTTCCTTCTTATCAATTAAAAATAAAATGAACTATTAAAAATAATGAATATACTAAAAGCTAGATGTCTATGGCTGGGGCGACGAGAAGGGTTTCTACTTGCAAATAAGACTTTGGTGAAAGCTTATTTCAAGTAGTAAAAAAATGAATAAAAAACTTTAAATAAAGACTAATCACTTAACAGTTAGAGAAAGCTAGATGTATATGGCTGGGGCGACGAGAGGGGTTTCTACTTGCAAATAAGGACTTTGGAAAGCCTTTATTTCATATGTAAGAAATAAAATAAAGAAATTACTTTGAATAAACACCTAATCAGTTAGAGAAGCTGATGTCTATGGCTGGGGCGACGAGAAGGGTTTCTACTTGCAAATAAGACTTTGGTGAAAGCTTATTTCAAGTAGTAAAAATGAATAAAAATATCAACTTAAAAAAAAAAATTCACTTACAGTTAGAGAAGCCTAGATGTATATAACTGAGGCGAAACGGAGGTTTTCTACTTGCAAATAAGAACTTTGTGTGAAGTGCTTAATTTCAAGATAGTTAAAAGAAAAAATTGGGAATAAAGAAATATTAAAACTTTGAAGAAAACATCTAACAGGTTATTGAGCAGAGAAGATAGATGTCTAATGCTGTACTGCTTATCGAGAGAGAGTATGAGTACTCTGCAAGATAACCCAACTTTGGTGAAGAACTTTATTTCAAGTAGTAAGAAAATAAATAATAGTAATTAATTTGAATAGAGCACTAACAGTTATAGAAGCTAGATGTGTATGGGTTGGGCGTACAGAGAGCGGGTTTACTGACTTGCAAAATATTAGAACTGTTGGTGAAAGCTGTAATTTCTAAGTAGCTAGAGAAAATGAATCATATTAGCGTGCAAGAATTACGTTAAAATTAGGAGTACAAATCATTTTCCCAGATCTTTGGCTTTCACTTAACCACTCCAAGGGAGTTTCTAATACATGGCGATTATACCATGGGTCCTTTAACTTTCACTGCAGGCATTATAGTATATGATGATTAAAAAAAAAATCATATCTAAAAATTTTTTTTAACAAATTTTAAAGTTAATTGGAAAACAAGGAAAAAAGAAAAAAAAATTTTTAAACGTGGTTTACTTACCAGAACAGAAATTTGATCAAATCGGATTTTTAGAGCAGCGCAACAGTTCACCATATCTCAAATACAAAAATGATGCTTGTAGCGATTTGCCGAACAAAGAGAAAGGAGGAGCGGGAGGGATTGTATTTCAGTTGGGGGGGAAAGATTTCCAACAGATGCGAGATGTTTTCTTTGAGAAATAGACCGTTGAATTTCCTTGCAAAAATTTTAGTGAAAACACTTTCAATAAGTTTTAATTTACAAAGAATATTTCAGGTAGAAATTATGAAAGATATAGAAACCGTCAAAACTACGCTGAGCGAAAACACTAGGAATATTTATTGTAAAATCAGGTGAAGTCTGGAAACTCTTTTTTTTTTTTTTTTTGGTAGGGTTTTTCTGATGTAATAGGTTGGGGGGGTGGGGTAGAAACAGTCGATTGCGTTACTAACCAATAGAAAAATTGGGAAGACAAAGAGGGGGGGGGAGGGATAGAAGTGGTATCTATTTTATTTTTATTTTATCAAAAAAAATAAATAGGCCTTTTGAGAAAATGTGTTTTCTTTAAAATTTTCTTATAAAAATTTTTTTTTTTTTATAGTTTCCCCCTTGCCAAAAAAAAAAATTACTGTCTTAAACGATTTTGGCAGATGGGTTTAGAGTAGTAACTTGCTCTAATTTCGTGGATACCTGGTGGAGTTTTTTAGGTTCTGGTAATGGAGCTCTTTGAAGGACGATATGCTGGATGCTCGGTACTACCGAAGGAGCTGCCTGAGAAGTTGCAGGAGCGGACTGAATTGGACGGAGTTTTATATAAAAGTAGTAGATTCCTACCGTACAGAGAATAGCAATAAAAATGGAAAAACCAGATATGGAAAATGAATGGATGTTGATTAATTCCTGGGTCTGTAAAGTTTTGTTTATGTTATCCAACGAAGCGTCCCAATGTGGATGAATAGATTTTAATTTCAACTTGGAAGTAAAAGAAGTTATATTTGGAAGGAAGTCATGAGATGTCTGTAGGTGTTCAGGAAACTGAGGGCCTCTTGAAAGCCAGTTGGTCTGCAAGGAAGAGTGTGGAGGGTATTTGAAAGAGTAATTCTCAGATACCAGGGTGCATCCTTGGAAGAGGGAGAATAATGCACCAGTGCCTAAATTTGGCTGTTTCATAGGGCAAGAGATAGAAGCGGTTATAGGAGAAGGGAAGGAGATTAAAGTATAGTTTCCAACTTTAAGAGTGTAAGGTAACTGGTAAGGATAGATATTATAGTTACAGAATGTGGTGTTGGGTTTAGAAAGTATGGCTGACAAGATACAATCTTGATAATCTATTTGATGTATAAGATTTGAAGGAAAGCAAATGTAATTATCGTTTGAGTGCTTGCAAATATCTTCTGAAAGACTTGAGCTGTAGGTAAATTTTAATGTTTTATGGTTTAAAAAGTAATAAGGATAGGGGTTATGCAGTATGATTCTAGAATAAGTATCATTGAAAGGTGTTGGAAATGGGATGATGTTGAAAGTTTCATAAGGGGTTTCTTCGGAGAAGGGTATGATGGTGGATAATATGTAGGGGTGATTTTCTTGGATATAAGACCAGGAGAAAGTAAGAAATTGGTAGAAAGTTTCACGGTTGAGAGGAAGTATTGGTTGGTGATGAAGAGTTTGGCTGCTGTTTTGAATAAGTTCAAGTATGATGTCATATGAATACAAATTTAGAGGAGTGTTATGTGTTTTGGCGTTTTCCCAGATGTTCTGAACTGTCCTAATAAGATTATATATATTATCTGAGATGGTCTTTTCTAAGTTGAGGTAAATGTTTAATTTTAAGAGCTCTTGTTGAAGCTCTATTGAAGAAATTGATGAATTTACGTACTTTGAGATGATTGTTAGGTTATCTGTTATGGCTGTTAAGGTGTTGGTATTATTATGAATTTGTTCTTTTAAATTATACAAGTGGGTTCGTGTATCTTGTAACATATCTATTCTTGTTTTGAGTTTTTGAATATCATTCATGGTGGCGGTTCCAAATAGGTATTGCAACGCTGACCCGCTGATGTCTGAAGAACCTCTTTTTGATTTTCCTGGGTGGTGCTGATGCTGAGTTTTACATGAGAATTAGACCAGGGATCTTTTGACAAGGCTAAGAATCTTCTTTTGACTTTCGTCAAGTAACCTTGTTAATAAACTTAATTCTGGGAGGTATTATTTTCCTCTTGGTAAAATCTACTTCTATAACGGTTTTGGCAAATGAAGGAATATAAATAGAATGTTAAGTTATATTTTGTTTTACTACCCTTTGTAATTCACTGTTGGCTATAAAAAAAATTTCTGTGAGCACCTTAGGTCTGATTGATTTCTAGATAGGAGTGATGAAATTTGATTGCCTATTCGTTTGCTATGAATCCTGGTGTACTTCCAATATTTGTTTTTTTCTTTTCCAGAGCGAAGAAGTTATAATGCTTAATTGGAAGAAGAACCAAAAAAAACATGCATGATTCCTGTGAGAAAGGGTAGAAGTAGAAAGTTTTTTTAAAGATCTATTTTAATTGTAATTAGTTTCGTTGTTTAAAAAAGAAAAGTTCTTAAATTACTTGGAATATGGGTTTAACTTTTTCCTATTATATGATATTTACAAATGTCTATTTTTAATATGTTTTTTATATTTATACGTTTGGGTGTACAATGTTACAAATTGTTACTCCGCCTGGGAGGTTTTTAAAAGAACATAAATAAATATTCACGGCTTGTGATGTCTTGGTGGAAAAAGCTCTACTCGAGGAATTTTTGTTTGTGGTGGTAAATATATTGCCTCCAACCTCTAGTGTATTGTTCTTTGTTGTGCTGTCCGTAAAGCCACTGGGATAGGAATGTTTGTGTGTTTTCATTGGGGAAAATTTGGGAAAAGGTGTGATCTCTAGATCTGTTATCTGGTGGAGAAGGAGGTGATGTATTTCTAGGTGTGGATGGGGGGATAGGAATTGTGTCTTGAGGAGAAGGTAGTGAATGATGGGTTAGGTTGTAAAGGTTCTTGTGGTATAGGTGGAGGTGGTGGTGGTGGTTGTGAATCGGATGTGCTACTTTGAAGTGATATTTTGGTTGGTAATGGGGTGGTTTGGGTTGACTTTTGAGCTGCTGAAGGCTTGTAAGGTAGGTTGCTGAAGGCTGAATGTGAGGTGCTGAAGAGTGTGATGGTGGAGATTCATCAAAAGATAATCTAGGGGGTATGTTGGTGGGAAAACCTTTAAAGGACATTCTCTTTGGAGGGGAGGGGGAGAAAAAGAAGTTTTTCCTTGGGCTTGGTAGGTGGGCGTGGGAGGTAGGTTTTGAATGAGATTGAGTTGGGGGAGTTGAGTGAGAAGTTGAAGGAAGTGGTAGATGCGAACTAGGTGAAGGGGAAGATGGTGAAGGAGGAGAAGGAGATTTAGGTGGATGATGAGAAGTTTGAGGTAGGGGAGTTGAATCAGATTGAGGTGGGGAAGGAGGGGGGGGAGGTAAAAGATTTCTCTGTGGTGATTGCAAGGAAGGTGGAAGTTGTCTCTTAAAATAGATGGTGTTGGGAATTGGTGGGGTGGGGGGAGGGGGAGGGGGTTGAATTTGTTGAACTATATTAGGAGGGGGTTTATTAGATGGTACAAGATCACTTTTTGGTTTGGTAGTAGAAATTGGAATGTTATTAGCTCTTAGTTTGGTGATTTTTATGTTGTCCCTATGCACAATAAAAGTTTTAGAAGTTTTTAAACATTGCAAAAGTAACTTATTGAAATGTACTACCTGTTTGACCAAGAACGGGCCGGTCCACTTCGAAAACAATTTCGGACTTTGCCCTGGTCTCTTGACGTCAATTACAAACACATAATCGCCAACCCTAATCGGAGTTGAGGTTGCCTTCTTATGTTGTTTATTCATTTGTGTTGTAGTTTCATGCTGAAGATGTTGGCGAGCCTGGTCTCGAATGAGATTAGCCCTTTCAGCAAGGTCTTGAATGTAACTGTGAATAGGTTTTTGAGGTTCAGATCCTTTAGTAAAAGGAGAGATGTAATTAGGAAGATCCCATGGAAGGCGTTTGTTGTACGTGTACAATAAGAAATGTGGGGTGCAACCGATAGAAGAGTTAAAAGTGGAATTTATTGCAATTTGAGTGAAAGGAATTAATTTACCCCAATCTGTGTGGTTCGAGTTGACATAGTGTCTCAAATGATTTGCAATCTTCAACATTTCTCTCTCCGAGAGACCGTTAGCTTCTGGTCTTCGAACGACGATGTTTACTGCTTTTACACCCCACTGCTTGCAAATCTCTTTGAAGAAGGTAGAAGTTAGTTCTGGGGCCCTGTCAGACACTACTACTTCAGGCGTACTATGGCGACATATAACTCGTTCTAGCAATGCCTGTGCTATATCTTTAGCTGTGTGGTGAATGAGAGGGACGAGTTCCACATATCTTGTGAGGCTGTCCTTCATCACCAATATATACTTGGCCTTAGTCTCCTTGCAGGTAGGTAGAGGGCCCAGCACATCGAGATGAAGTCTCGAGAATGGCTCTAGCGGGAGAGGGTAACTCTTTATTTCAGCAATCTTTGGCTTGTTACCTTTAACTCTCTGGCATGAGACGCAAGTTGTGCAATATTCTTTCACCAGAGTGTAGAGTTTAGGAAATATGTACTTTTCCCTGATTCTATACACTGTTCTCTCAATACCACAATGTCCAGATGGGAGAGAGTCATGGTTAAACTCAATGATAGAATAGATCATTGAGTCAGGTACCTGGAGTAAGAATGTGCCATCTTGTGTTGCATAATGTAAAATATCGTCAATGAGGACGTGCGGAAAAGTGTCAGCCGTAACGTCCTGGTGCTGAAGAGGTTTATTGTGAGAGAGCAGAGGCTTGGCAAAATCATAAAGATCTTTCAGTCTATCGCAGGCCTTTTGTTCTCTCACAAAGTTTTCTTTTGTTAGATGAAAGCTTGTTTTTGGGAGAATTGTGTTTTGAGTGAGCGTGTACGTTAGAGGAGGGGGATTTCGGCTTAAGTAATCAGGAACTACATTCAGTTTTTTTCCTTGTTTATAAATTATTGTAGGATTAAAATGTTGGATATATAAATTCCACCGCTCGAGTCTCCCAGAGAGTTGTTTGTGTCTGATGAGATGAATCAAAGGTTGGTTATCGGTAATGATAGTCACCTCGTAACCAAAAATGGTGTTACGGAATTTGCGCAGTGCAAACACAATCGCCAGAGCTTCCAACTCCAGAGTATGATAATTTGTTTCCGCTTTAGAAAGGGATCTTGAGATAAAGGAGAGGGGTTTCTCCTTATTGTTTTCATCTAATTGGAATAAAACAGCTCCCAGAGCAATGTTTGACGCGTCAGTGTTAATGAAAAATGGCTTGTTGTAGTCAGGGTAACACAACTGCGGTTGCAACAATAATTTGTTCTTAAGTATCTCGAACGCTTCAGCTTGTTCGGGACCCCATAGGAAAGTGCTGTTCTTTTTGATGAGTTGTGTAATTGGTTTAATAGTTTGGGAGTACCCGTCCAGTAGGTGAGAAAAATAATTTAGAAACCAAGTAAACTGCGCGTTTCCGAGACGTTCGTTGGCGGCTTGAAAGCTGTAAGAGTTTTAAGTTTTATGGGATCTGGGCTTATGCCCTCTTTGGAGATTTTAAAACCGAGAAAAAGTAAGGAGGTTCTTAAAAATTTACACTTCGAAAGCTTCATTTTTAGCCTGTTTTTCCGAAATGCATCAAAGACCTTCTTTATGTTTTCAAGATGGTTTTCTAGAGAAGTTCCCATGATAAGAACGTCGTCGAGGAAAACTCTGCAGGCGTCGCCTAAGAGATGATGTAAACATAACTCCATTAGCTTTGCAAAAGCACTAGGTGCATTGCCTAATCCAAAATTCAAACGGGTTGGGCAATACTGCCCTCTAGTAGTTCTAAATGCAAGGAGCGGTTGAGTTTCTTTCTCAATTTCCATCGCCGTGTAGCCCTGTTTAAGGTCAAGAGAGGTAAAGATGGAGCTGTTTCCCAAAGAGCTTAAAATATCATTTATGCAAGGCAAAGGGAATCTGGTCAAAATGGTATGCGAATTTAAGAGTCTATAGTCGGCTACTACTCTTGCCGTCCCGTCTTTCTTTGGAATGATTAGGAGAGGTGCCGAGTGTTCGCTTGAAATGGGTCTTATGTAGCCTTTGCGTAGAGAATCTTGCACCCATTCCTCTATAGTTTTGAGGTAGCGGTGGGGCAGTCTGTACTGGGGCCTGTACAGTACCTTTGGAGCGTCATCTTTGAGGGTCACTTTGAATTTCATTAAGGGACAGATAGGTACCTCGTCATCCTCTAAAGCGATGATGTCTTTATATTTATAGGACATGAGAAGGTCCAACAAGTTTTCTAGTTGATTCGGTTCTGTAAGCGCTGCACACTCATCCTCTTCATTTTTAAAAGACTCTTGAACGATTTCTTTATAAGTTTTTCGCAGTTGCGCTGCAGAAAGGCCTCTAGACGATGAGGCTAAATTTACATGTGAAGTTTCAAAGGGGGTATCATGGGTAAAAAGAGGATTTGCTGTTGTCAAAAAGGAGTTTGTTTGCAAAGTGTGATGTGCGGCGGACATATTTATAATATCCAAAAGGACCTGGCCCTGTGTAACAGAGCTCATAACACTACCGATAAATATACAATTATGGAGGAATGACTTTTCAGAAGCCAAGATGAGGCGGTCAGGAGGGGGGGTGAAGGCTAAAGAAAGAGCATTTACAGACAGTGTGGTCTTTGAATAAGGATCAAGAGTGACATTTTCAATAATGCTTAATTTGTATATGGTATCTGTGTCTATCATAATATCATTTGCAAAGGTTGATTCATTTTGATATAGAGGCAAGGAAGTGTTGTGATTTACCTGAGGTTTAGGAGGGCTTTGACGTTGTGGGTATATAGGAATGAGAGGCATAGAGATGAAAGCTGTATCTGACCTAATAGAGATAGTGTTTTTGTGAACTTCAAATCTAATCTGTGGTTGAGTTAAAAAATTAGTTCCTAAAAGTAAATCGGCTTTGAAGCCACAAAGAGAGTCGTCAAGGACAATGAAATTTACAGGAACCAAAATGTGTTTAATGTGGATGTGCAAAATTGTGGTACCAATTTGGTTGAATGTGTCCCCTGTGATTGACTTCAAAACAATAGGAGTTTTTATTAATGGGATGTTAATGGCATATTTGCTTTCTAATTCTGAGATGAGGGAATGTCTAATGAGAGAGGAGTTTGATCCGCTGTCGACCAAAAAGCGTTTATTGTGTAAGGTATGAGTCAAAAGATATATCAGTATCTAGAAAATAATGCTTGAAGTTGAAAAAGAAGATGATTTGGTTGCCTTTTCATCTTTGATTATGTTTGTATTGTTGGCAAATGATGAAGACAAAGTTAGTTTCGGTGGGATAGTGCTTTGAGAACTACTGTGTTTAGTGCTTGAAGTTGAAAAAGAAGATGATTTGGTTTGAGATAAAGTGATATTAGAGTTTATTTCAGGTGTGGTTTGAGTAGAAGGATTTGAAAAATCAGGTGTTGAGAAAGAGGGTTGGTGATGAGATTTAAAATTTTTGTTCTGTGGGGGTGTGTGGATCGATTCTTTTTCCTCTAAATGTGAATTAATAATGGGTGGTTGTGAGTTTGGAAAAGGAACTGCGTCATTAGTGAAAGAAGAGGAATAAGTTGCTACTTTAGGAGGAGAGAGAGAGCTCATATTTTGATTAGAAGTGAAAATTTCAACTTGAGAGGAACTAAATGGAGGGTGAGGCTGTAAATATTTATCAAATGATGGTTCTGAGGATAAACTATCTTGCACAGAAACATGAGTGTGAGTATCTAATAAAGAGTCTGAAAACAATGCCTCACTAAAATTTAAAATGGTATCTGAGGAGTCATTTTGAGTGGAAGAGGGAGGGGGAGGTGGAGTGCACTGAGAGAGATTCTTCGTCTGGAATAGTTTGGGCGGTCTTAGAAGGTAAAGAGAAATCTATATTAGAAATTAATGGTGGGGAGAGATCATAGTTTTTCATCAACACAGCGAAAGAATTTGTGGAATCTTTAAATTGGAATGGATACATAATAACAGAACTAGAGGAAGTGTTTTGAAAACTATGCTGAAAATGTTGAAAATTTAGGCCCAATTTGTAATTTAAATTTAACATTGATTCCCTATCTAAAAGTAAATTTGGAGTAATATTATCTATTCTAGGGTGTGCTATGCTAGATATATTACTTTTGTCATGTGCCCTACTTAGTATTCTTTTCCGTCTGTAGGGGTTGAAAGAGCGCTTTCGGACCCCTATTTCACCATCCAAAACTGTTTATTGATGTCCCATAGCCAATATCATGCCTAAGAGTGCTATGTGAGATGCCTACAGCATCGCTGTTCTTAACCTTCGCATCCTCTGTGCATATTTCATCACATTTTTCCATCTCTCTATTTCCTTCCTGATGCTTCATCTGCGTTGAAGCAACATCAATATCAATGCTTACACTTTCATTACTTTCCTCATTCTCCCTCCTATATGCGGCATTTTGTGCTAAACTGGAATCATCCAGACTTATGTCATATATATTACTACTACTTTCACTGTCCGCAATTGCGGTTGTAGCTTGAGAAGGGTTCCTATCCCACATCCTAGTATTACTAAAACGGGTGATAGGGTTACCCCTAGTGAGGTGTGAGAGCTCTGAGGTGGATTTTCCATTTTCGTCATGTTCTACTGTAGCCTTTTCTGTTTCCATAGGTATTACTACCTCATTAAAATTATTATTAATATTAAAAAGTATATTATTATTGCAATAAGATATATCATTATTAGTATTAGAAAAGGTATTATTGTTAAAATTAGAAATATCATTAAAATATACATGATTATAAATGTTACTTCCATCTTTTGGCAATGGGCCAAAAGTAGGATTAAAAACCTGAACCTTAGTTAAGTGATGAGATGTTTGAGCATGAGAACCTCTAGAAAAGAAAGCATTTTGATTAATAAAATTATTGTTTATAAAACCTACAGATCCTACCGACATCTCATCTGGTACATCCTCTGGAACGGCTAAGGATACATCATCATCTGCAGGATACTCAGAGCTGAAATGGAAAAAAGAGATATTATGGTCCCTATCTAGTGTATCGTGTGATTGTGAGCTAAGAGAGACGGCATTGGCTGGTTCGTCTTGATCACACATATATTTCTGAACATTTTCTGCGTTTACATATTTTATATTTTTATCTCTCTTTTTATCAAAATCACTCTCTGAAGGTAACAACACCTCATCTTCAGGAGAGTTCAAAGCTTTAAAAGAGAGCGAGTTAGCGTTTTGATTTCCATTTATAGTTGCCTGAGGATCGGCTTTATTTAAATTTGTAACCGAAATATTCTGAGAGGTGTCGTCGGAGTGAGCATTTAGATGATAGCTTTCAAGCCATTTGTGTGAAATATGTTTAAAAACATCATTTTGAGCAGCGGAGCCCATGTTAACTATATGAAATTTCCTCTCAGTTACATTATTATAGTCATTTAAATAATTTATATTTTGAACATTATGCGACCTACTTTCAACATTAGTAGAGTGTGATTTAGTATTAAAATTACTTGGAACATTAAAACAATTAGTATCTAATATGGTATGTGAAACATGGTTATCAACATTATCGTGAAATGATTTGCATGAGCTAACATTTTGAAACGTTTCATAATTTCGCGGAGCATTTAAATAATAAGAGTTCATATTTGCATGAGAAGCATTTTCAAAGTTTACATCACAATTTGTATTATTTTTATTTATAAAAATATGCGACTGAGAATCATTGTGCTCTACATTTATAGGTGCATTCAAATTACAAGATGTGGGGCTTGTTTCAACATTTAAATTTATATTGAAAATCTCCTTTGAACTCAATTTGAGTTTACAATCATATTTTGTTTTTTTATATAAAAAACCCTTTTTAATAAATGTAGTATGAAAATTAGGTGCATTTAATGGAACATTTGAAACAAATTTATATTCATTATGAGAATTATTGATAGGCAAAACATTTAAAATTGTGTTTTTACTCAAATTTTGAGAACCATCTTTCATAATATTTTCAAAATATGCCTTGTAGTGGTGGCGTTTCTGTTATCCAGTACATTGAGGATTGCATCGAAACTACCAAGAGTGGTGGAATTTCTAATACCATATTTAGCGTAGTTATCAAATTGTTGCCTCTGGGAGAGGGATGCTGAATCATTCTGATATTTTTGTGGTGATTCGAATCGTTCTGGAGCGTCAGTATAATCTTTTGGGGAGGAGTTTTGATGGAGAGAGATTGGTTTCTCGGTAATAGATTTCTTCATATTATGTTAGGAAAACGGTTTCTTCTGAGTGTGATGTGGTAATATAATTTTTAGTTCGCATTATGAGCAAGAATATTCTTGGTGAGAATTATATGCTTGTGAGGAACGTGTGCCTTTTTGAGCGTGATGTGGCAACGTTTTTATTGTTTATCAATTTATAGTGAAATTTGCGATAAAACTTTTATCATAAAGATGAGTAACATATGCCCTTCCAAAATGGCAAAATGTGAATAATTTCGTGTTGTCCTCAATTTGGACGATTAGTAGTAAAAATAAAATTTCCCCAAGAGTTTACTTTACCTATGTGTGCTATTGTTCCTGCGGCTTCAAGCTGGCAATCGGATGTTTGTTACTTTGCGAGATTCTTTCACAAACTTCTTGAGGTAACTTCAGAGTGAAGAGGATCGCCACTCTCCCAAATTACTTCTGGGATAATTGCTAATGATGCCTTGGGGTTAACTGCGCAAACAAACAAGCTTTTTTCCAATAAAGTTTTATTTTCAAATCTCAATCCCGATTGCCTAAAAGTACAAAAAATGAAATCAATAATAGACAAAGAAAAATATAAATAGTGAAATATACATAAGGTTTCATAAAAACTCAAAAATTAATAGGCACACCGCTCAAAAAAAACTTTATATACTCTACAAAAATACTACGGTATGGACATGGTGGATATATGATTTTCAGCCACTTATAATACACCAATTTAACTACATTCATAGCTATCAACACACAAATTTTCAAATCCATGAAATGTTATAAATAAAAATTTGAGGAACAAAAATATAATAAAATTCATAAAAATTGAGGACCAAAATTACCGGTCCTGTTATACCTCGTTAAATAATAAATTTCATAAACCTGTAGTACATATCATACTGTATAAAAAGACCATTTTATTGCAAGGAGGATATACCAATTTCACCCTCCTATGAAACACAACCTAAATCTAACTTATTAGTGTACATACCACCCTCTCATATACGATGAGGGAAACCTTAAAATGTATAAAAACTTACATAATATCTCCCTCAAAAACGATGAGAAAAATCTTAAACATATAATCGTAACATTACTCTCAAAAATACCGGAGAGAAAACAAAAGTATTAAAAATATAAATGGAGAGTAAACAAAAAAAGTATTCCGAACCTATCTCTCAAAATACCGGAGAGAAAAAAACATTCAGAACATCCCTCTCGAAAATACCTGAGAGAAAACAAAAATGTATTCAGAAATAATGCATCTCTCAAAAACTCAGAGAGAAATAAAAAAATGTATTTAAAATAATACACACTAGAAATTTATAAAAATATTTCAAAGAAAAAGCGTACCGCCTAAAAACATAAATTGCTTTCCTAACATACATTCAAAAATAATAATACCCTCCTGAAAATTTATAGAAAATACAATATTAAAAATATTTCAAAGAAAAAGAATACCATCCTAAAGACATAAATTGATTGCATAATATACATTCAAAAATAATAATAACCTCCTGAAAACTTATAGAAAATACAATATTAAAAATATTTCAAAGAAAAAGAATAACATCCTAAAGACATAAATTGATTGCATAATATACATTCATAAATAATAATAACCTCCTGAAACTTATAGAAAATACAAATATTAAAAATACCTTATCAGGCCTAAAAATTAAATTTTCAGAGTCCCAAAAAAAATGGAAATTTCCTGTATGTAAGGCCTGCGACTTCCTCCGAAAATCGCTACCAAATAAATGTTTTAAGTTTATTTGGGAACGTACAAAACAAAAATAATA